>CABHPP010145439.1:0-46736 GCA_902168425.1 Peromyscus attwateri
TATACATAGATATATTTCAGATAGATAGGTAATCTTCAAACACTTCAAAGACCTACAAAATATGACATTTAAAATATTTTAAAAATTAAACTTTCTAGACAATGAGACATGTCTGCTCCTGGCAGCACTGATTTACTTCAGAGAGGAGGATGGGCATTGAAGACACTCTATATGGAGTTTATCTTCTTCTTGGCAAAAATAGCCATTTAGACAAGAACCTGTTCTTGCCTGGACTGCTTGATTGACTGAACATGCAGGACCCATAGAAAGGTGACCACTAAACTTTGCTTGGCAAAATGGTCCTTCAGTTTCCTGCTTCGCAGAGGAAACTGCCAGACATTCTACAGAACACAGAAAAAAATAACTAAAAAACTCTAGTCCTGTGAGCTAAAGACAGATGCCCCAACTTAACAAAAGTACTTTGGATGACTGTCCAGGCTGCCAGCTGTCTCTGTCTACTCTCACAAGACTCCCAAAAGTTGCTTGCATCCTTCTCCCATTTCTCAGGTGATATTATATCCTTCTGAGGGCTTTGATATAGTTAAAGACTAGATAGTTATAATTTTCCTTAGTTATGATAAAAGATAAGTTAGAGATAAAACCTTAGACTCACAAATATAGACTAGATAAGATATCTTTTTTAATTTTGCCAAATACAAATAGAATAGATATTATAACTATAATTTTGCTTGATAATTATTTTGTTACATGTAATTTTACTATATAAAAGTTAAAACCTTCCTTTTTTTAAAAAAAAAAAGGAAAAGTGTTGTGAGATGTTCTATATACTCTAAATATGTTGCTCTGATTGGTTAATAAATAAAACACTGATTGGCTAGCAGCCAGACAAAAAATATAGACAAAACAAAGGAAAAAAAGAAAAGCTAAAAAATAAAAGCTAAGTCAAGAGATGCTGCCAGGTGCCACCATGAGGAACAAGATGTAAAGTACCAGTAAGCCACGAGCCACGTGACAAGATCCAGATTTATAAAAATAGATTAAGATATAAAAACTAGATAACAAAAAGCCTGAGTCACACGGCCATACAGTTTATAAATAATATAAACATCTGTATGTTTATTTGAGTCTGAATTGCTGCCAGCCCAGGCAGGACTGGAGATAACTCCAGCTACAAGTCAATATTTCACAGAGATGAGAAGGGGCTCAGGAGATTCTACCCCTAGCTGAGGCTCTACCGGCAGTTGATGGTTGCTGGGGAAGATGGAGTCATTTTTCTATGGGGAGGGTCCCCTGGTGGACAGTCCCACACCCATGAAGATGCAGGGAGCTCTAACTGTATCCAGCGAGTTATTTAAGAAAAGGGGAGGGGAGGAAGAGGAAGTGAGGGAAGAATTTAGGGTAGTTTTGATCAAGATACAGTATATACACGTATAGAACTATCAAGGAATAAATTCAAAATATCCTTAAAAGTAATTTTAATAAAATATTCTTGAGTAGATTGATATTGCCGTCTCACCAATGGCTGCTCTGCTTACAGCCACCAAGTGTGATGCATCAGCAAAGCAGAGGTCCCTGACCCACCTAATCTCTCCTCAGTCCCAGGCAGGCAGATTATCTGATGGCTGTCTGCTTTTGTTTTTTAAATCTGTAAGCTAGGAACATGATTTTTCAACACTGATACCTTAAATTAGATTATCGAATATTTCTGTTTGCCACTCAGGTTCCCAGCTGTGATGATAACATCCTCCTTTGGGAATGATCAATCCTTATTTTGTGATTTTCTACTCCCCCGCCCCTCCCTTTTAGACTTAGAAGGAAGCCTACAATATATGTAGTATATCTGAAACCCTTTGGGCCCTAGCCTTAATTAAGGTCAGAAGGATTCTTCCGTGCATTGGGCATGCCTGACCACAGGTTGCTGAGTACTGCTGTGATGGGCACTCCTACATAATGTGGGGACACAGAAACCAGACATCCCTGAGGTTGGTCTTGCAGTGAAGCAGCAGTGTTCTGAGAGTTCCCACCCCAGGTCAGCCAGAAAGACAGCACCATGGCAACAGGGGCATTCTCCATGCCTCTGCCAAATGTCTTGGAACATTTCGTTCCAAATAGGCACAAACACTATACACACCCTCTTGCATGGTTAAACTGGAAGGGAATACCTTGAAACTGACTTGAAGACAAGCTGCCTCGGGTGTTTTTTGTAAACTAGGTAGTGTATTCCCTAGCGAAAGCCACGCTGCTCTCAATGTAGTCAGAGACCCTTTCTTGTGCAGAGGCTCACTAGGGTCTTAAGGGCTCCTGTACCAGCCCTGTTAAGAGCAGCCATTCCCTACCCACCAGCCTTCCTTCTTCAGAGCAAAGACTACTGCTCAATGAGGGCCTTCTCCTCTTCCCTGGGCTGAGATTGGCCTAACCAGGGTTCAAAGACTGAGTCCTGTTTCCTCACACGCTGTATACCCACTGGCTCCCTATGCTCTGCCATGATCTGGTCCCTTCTTTCCCATTCAGGCCACTCCACCCCATGAGACAAGCCAGGCCCACTCTGCCTCACTCCTTACTCTGGATGCCCTCCTAACCTCCCTTGAGCTTCTCCTGCAAGGCCAGGCACAAGTCCAACCCTCCACTACCCCCAAATCCATCTTTTCCTCCTCTGACTTCCGACTGCATTTATAGTTAGCCCTCTACAATTTACCAGACCGCTTAATGATATGCTGGCAGGCCCCGCTCCATAATTAGTTCTTGCATTTGACTCTGGCCTCCTGAGTAGATACTGAACACCAGTGGAGCAGAAACCAGACTTGACACATTTTTATTGTACCCACAGAGCACACAGCGGGGCCATTCACTAAGCCTTTGTGTATACTAGACATGTCACTCTATACATGCTACCAATGTAGTGCCCACAGCACAATGATGAGGGATTGTCATATCTGATTTTCAGAGGAGAAAAACAAAGGTCACGGTCATGTGGACACAGAGCAGGTGATGACCAGGATGATTCAGGCCAGTGTCCTCCGAAGGCTTTATTCAAACTTCTTCACAGTTATAAGAATGAAGGAGTAAGATAGTAAAATAGTTCCCTGGAACTTCCTCATCTCGTCATGAGGGAGCCATTTTTTAAAATGTGGAATAAATGGTAAATGGAACGGTAAGTTTCACAATGCAGCCTGCTAGCTCCCCAAGACTGAGTCTTATGCCTGTTTTGTTTACATGTAACTCGATTCGATGCTCAATAAAATATTTGCTGAGTGAACAAATGAAACGTAGTCAGCAGATGTACCTCCTGTGCCCACTGAGTATAATGAACTGCTTGTGTAATGAGAAAAATATGGTAAAAGGCATTCTGGTTTGCTTGAATCAGCCTCACGGGCCGTGTAGTCCAGTCTCCCTTTCTGTGTCTGCAGATTCCACTCGCACAGATCCGCCACTCAGGAATCGTAAGTGTTGCCCCAAAAGTTATTCTCTTGGTGATGAGCTCTGCAGTGAGGCCCACAATGGCTGTGTCTTTACTGAATATGTGCTGACTTCTGATCAAGACTCTCTGCACACCCAGGCGTGGTGGTGTACACCTTTAAATGCAAAATTTGGGAGATAGCGGTAAGTGGGTGTCTATGGGTTTGAGGCCAGCCTAGTCTACATAAGAGGGTTCCAGGTCAGCCAGGGCTACAGAGTAAGACACACTCTCTCTGGTGTTTCTGTGTCTGTCTGTCTGTCCATCCATCTATCCATCCATCCATCCATCCATCCACCCGCCCGCCCGTCTGCCAGTACATCCTCCACCTGCCCCCCCCCCCCCCTCTGTATTTCTTTCTTTTATCTATCTATCTATCTATCTATCTATCTATCTATCTATCTATCTATCACTGTTCCAGCCACAACCGCCACCTTTAACCACCTTTAGTTGGTTTGGGGATATACCACCTGCACTGGTTGGTTTTATGTATCAACTTGACACAAACTAGAGTCATCAGAGAGGAAGGAGCTTCAGTTGAGGAAATGCCTCCATGAGATCCAGCTGGAAGGCATTTTCTCATTTAGTGATCCATGGGGGAGGGCCCAGTCCGTGGTGGGTGGTGCCATCCCTGGGCTGCTGGTCCTGGGCTCTATAAACAAGGTGGGCTGAGTGGGTCAGGGGAAGCAAGCCAGTAAGCAGCACCCCTCCATGGTCTCTGCATCAGCTCCTGCCTCTGGGATCCTGCCCTGTTTGAGTTCCGGTCCTGACTTCCTTCAGTGATGAACAGCAATGCTGAAGTGTAACTCAAATAAACCCTTTCCTCCTCAGGTTGCTTTCTGGTCATGGTGTTTCATCAAAGCAATAGAAACCCTCACTGAGACACCACCCAATCTCTAACTTCCTTCTGGAAACTTCTTCTGCTGGATCTTCCCATAGCCAAGCTTCAACATCACCTCTTTTGAAAATCTCTCATGAGACTGAAGGCGACGTCTGCTGCTGATGTCTTCTTTCTCTGGGTTTTCTTTTCAGCTTTCAGTCTGTGTTCTCCGTATCCAGTCCTCAGTGTATGCTGGAGTAGCTGTACCACCTTGTAAGCTCTCAGAGAACAGAAACTTCCTCAGTCTCTGACTACACTGACCCCTGAGAGCGTGGTGCTTATGTCCACACAAAGAGGGGTCCAGGGGAAACTACATGTGAAGACCTTCGGCCCCCACTAGAGACTTCTGGCCTCCAGCTCAGGGAGCAAGCTATTTGAAGACTGTAGTGTGGCTGATGGAGCCAAAAGCAGGCGCAGACTTCCTTTTCATGACCAATCAGACAGCTGGAGTTGAGAAACTCTCTCCCACAACAGCATTTTTCTAGATCAAAGTGAGAAAAAGTAGCCAGATTATCTATTTTCCTTCCTTTGAGGAAAGTTGGCAGTTTCTGTTGCTGCCAGTACGGCTGTGCTGGAAAACAGCAAACCGCAGAACTAAAACGGGGAGACTGAAGACAGTAAGGGTGTGCTCAGACAGCCGTGGGATAGCCCAGACCTTCGCTAATAGACCGCACGACACTCGGTGCTCCCTGCGTACTGATGGGAAGGGGGGTCCTAGTCAGAGCTAAGTCAGAAGATGACAGGGCAGTGTGGGTCCTGTGCCTCCTTTCGGATTAAAGGGCCTATGTGGGGGCTGGCGAGATGGCTCAGCAGTTAAAAGCACTGTGGCCCTGGCAGAGGACCCAGAGTCAGTTACCAGCACCCCCCATGGCAGCTCACCACCATCTGCAAATCCCGTTTCAGGGGATGCACCAGACACAGATGTGGTGTACACAGAGACACGCAGGCAAAACACTCACACACATAAAATAAATCTAAAAAATAAATCATTGAATTAAATTAAATTATTGGATTAAAGAATAACAAAGAATGGGACTGTGGTGGCAGGAGCCCTGGGGGAATAAAGATGAAGCTAGTCGAAGTGATTAAGACTTTTCAATTCACACTCTTCATACTGCTCTGATTCATGAGCCAGAGAAAGGCATGACGTAGTTTTTAAAAAGCCAGACTAAGACATCTAATGATTCTTGCATATATTCACTGGTATTTGGAGCCTTTTAGCGCAGTGATTGCTTCACCTGGCTTGGTGTGGACAAACACAGAGAAGGTTGCGGCTGGGTGGGTCACACTGTCTTGGCTTTGTTGTGGCCCTGTCGCGAGACCCCCTTCCCCCCCCTCCCCCCCCAGCAAGACCACCACAGAGCCGATATCTGATACAAAACACACAGGGGTTTATTGATAACAAGCAAGCTCGGGCTTGGTCCGCGTCCAACACACTAGCTAGCCGGGTGAAGGAGGACGGCCCTGAACTCTCAGGGTAAGGGGTTTTTAAGGGAAAAACTGCAAGCAGGGTGGTACAAGCCTTGGCGTCATATAATTGGGTAAGGGTATGTAACCTTTGAATTTACTGGTTGGGGGTTACAGTTATCATCTTGGGGGCAAGCCTGGACAAGTCCCAGCCTCTGTCCTTGAGCTGCCCTGGAGGCTGGCTGGCCTTGCACATTCACATTGACCCATGCACGTAGCTCTAAGTTGGTGAGGGGTCCCAGACAGTAAGCAACTGATTGAACCTTGAACAGTCAGAGTACATGCAGAAAGAGAGCTACTACAAGGACTATGTCTTTTGTTCACGGCCCTCCCAGAAACTGTTTGCTCAAGTCTCAGGAAACTGAAATTGAGGTCTGATCTCTGAGAAAAGACTGAGCAGCCTGTTATGGCATCTGCTTTGTCCTGTCAGCGTCACATACTAGCAGCACTGGGGGCTGAGGTGACGTTCATATTCTGGAGGTGGACTCCAACTAGTTGTTGTTCAGAAAAACATTGTGCTGAGGACGACAAAAACTGATCTTTCCTCCATGTGTGCACAGTGACCCAGCAAGTGATGATTTCCTAAGCCACAACACCTCCGGAAGGCCCGAGGCTTGAATGACTTCAGCACAGAGATCAGTCTCCTGATGACTCAGCTCCTTTTGGGAGGAAGTGAGGGGAACAAATAGATAAGCACCCATCAGTGGGAATACGGTTAAAAGGATCTGCGTATGTGGTACGTGAAGAGAAAAGAAATCCACATGGCCACTACAGAGGATGCTACATCTGGCAGTGTCCACTGAAAGTGAGCATACATCCGTGGTTTGCAACTCCACTCCTCTGTATAGACCCCTGGAATATGTGCCAGTATTCACTACAAAACCACCTCCAACACCGTCCACAGCAGCTGCATTCAAAATAGACCCAAACTGGAAACTTCCCAGATCGTCACCAATGGTAGATGAGGTAGATGAAATTCCGCGCCAGTAGTATATAATTGAATACCATATAGCTACGAGGGTGGATAGACGTTACACACACAGTGTGGGTGACGCTCACAAGCCGGATGGTGAGTGGAAGATGGAACAAAAGAGTATGCACTATAGGTTTGCATTGATGTAAGGTTCAAACCCAGCCTAGCCAAGCCCAGGCTATAGAAAGTCCAGAGAGTGCTTATCTTGGAAAGGGCTGGGGGTTGCAAAGGAACAAGGTGTGTGGGGGGGTGTTCTGGGTGCTGGGAAGGGTTGTAGGTGCTGTGTGTGTGCTGTGAAAATTCATCATACAAAACATGTATGATTTGTGCACTGTTCTATGCATTTTATACCAAAGAAAGAACCAAGACAGACAGAAAGAATAAGTGAAAGACAGGAAGACGGGCAGAGAGACCAAACAGAGAAATCTATATTCTAGGTGCACGTTGGCATGGAAAGGCATGCAGGCCCCATCAGGGAGAGGTAAGCTCATTGAAGTTAAGTGCCTTCTGTTTCTGTAAATGGTGAGTTCTAGGTAGCCATGCATGTAGACAATCATAAGCCAATAGTTCTTATACATGTTGTAATGCTTATATCTGGGTAGGAGTTTGAGTTTGCCTTACTATCTCTGTGTTTTTCTGTGTTCATTTATACTTTTACACGGTATATATACCCACTCAGAAAACAGTTTTTATATTTTAAAACTCCTTGATTAAAAAGGGAATAAAATCTTGCTTTAGCGGGTGGGGCAGAGGCAAGAGGACCTGGAGACCAGCCTGGCAAAGTATTAAGTAAGCCCCAAAGCCAACACCAGGGCATAATGTACTGAATACATTTTACAGTCACCCCGGCTTCTGAGCATGCCCAGTTCTGGTTCTCAACAGAGCAGCCCGGCATCTTTCTCATGTACAGAGGACAAAGGCCTGTGGTAAAATCTGACAGGAACTGGTCTCCCTGCTGCAGCCAGGAGTCTGCACTTCCCACCTCAGAGTCTCAGCTTTCTTACCCTGACTCCTTCTGACCTTAGCACATGCGGCTTCTAACCCGCCATCTTTCCTGGAGTCTCTTCCCTTAGAATCACAAAGCAGATAGGTCCCTTTATGAAGTAAAAATACCCTCCCCACTATCTTTTTCTCTTCTACTTTTACTGTATAGTCTCTGCACACCATGCTACCTATCATTGGTTTGGGTAGTAGGATTCCTACCAGCATCCCCCCCCCCCCCAGCTCAGCAGCCTCCACAGCTTAGCAGAGAATTTCCTATCTCTCCCTCAATCCTCTTTCACACCAACGGCCTCTTCTGTTATGTTCACATACTTGGAATTCTTTTAATGAGAATAAATTTCTTTCATCTAAAATTAAAGCCTAAACTTAAAATGTAAATGACTCTGGGTGGTTTAGCACATGGCCTTCAGATTCACACTAACGTGTGAATGTCTAATATCTAACGACCAGGACAGAAGTGGGCAAGAGAGGACACTTCTTGCTTACAGTTGGGCAGCTTGCCGAGGGTGCTGGCTTCCTCCCCATTCTTGAGCCCCCAGGCCCGCTCTCCTGATCCTCAGCCACCCAGAAACAGAGGCAGCCATGTCTCCCTGACCAGCTGTATATCTATTCCAGACCCAGGATTACAATAATTTGGGAGAGGGTCAAACAAGTCAGGGCCCCAGATCGCAGAAGAGCTGCATTAACTTAAGACTCTTAACTCTTTCCCTGGGGCAGGAAAGGTTGGAGACGGAGGAGGGCGAGGCTTTCCAGGCCCGGGACTGAAGCTCAACCCAAAGCTAGTCATGGCTTTAATTTTTGTAAATCAAAGCCTTCAGTTTTTCTCCACCCTCTTAGCCAAAGACATGTTTCCCAGGATGCATGGGGAAAAACAATAAACAAAAGGTACCAAATTAGAGATTGAATGACATTGTGTTATCACTTAACCCCTTCGTAAGCAGGCGCCTCTCTCTCTCTCCCTCTTCCCAAGCCCCTGCTTCCCAATGCTTCTTCACAAGATCATCCCAACTTTGGGAAACATTTGTCTAATTATCATCACACACGATAGGCCTATTGCCAGCTGCTTTTTATTTTAGCTGCAGAATCTTTCCAGGGTGTTTGTTGTTGTTGTTGTTGTTGTTTTTCATGGGTGGGGAGCCAGAGAGAGGAGCATATGTCTGTTTTTGCTATTCCACAGAACTGATCAAATTTCCTTTTATAATCACAATTAAACTTCCAGACAGGATCACATGAATATTTCACATTAACAGGATCTGAATGCATGTAGACTTGGGCAATCTCACAAAATCTTCCAAGTTTGGAGGTGAAATGCTGAATCACAAGACTGAGAAAACTATCCTGGAGATACGATGGGTACCCAGGGACCAGAGGAACTGGAGATGAAGGGGTCTCTCTGTCTTGAGCTTGAGTACTGTGGAGTTCAGCTCCAAGAATATCTACTGTAGTCCCTCTAATAGGATGGAAGGCCCATGAGAGTAGGGCCTTTGATCATATTCTCCCTCACTGTAGGTAGTCATAGGACCTGCCTTTACCAGTGGGCAATTGATACTGGGTGAATGAAGGACAACCCTTTGTGTGGTCGGGATGGGACACACTTCATAAACTCTCTGTGGAAAGCAGGACTGTGAAACATCAAAACTAGTCAGACCAGCTGTCTTAGTCAGGGTTTCTATTGTTGTGAAGAGACACCATGACCACAGCAACTCTTTTTTTTTTTTTTGGTTTTTCGAGACAGGGTTTTTCTGTGTTGTTTCTGTGCCTGTCCTGATCTCTGATCTTGCTCTGTAGACCAGGCTGGCCTCGAACTCACAGAGATCCGCCTGGCTCTGCCTCCTGAGTTCTGGGATTAAAGGCATGTTCCACCACTGCCCGGCTCCACAGCAACTCTTATCAAGTAAAACATTTAACTGAGATGGCTTACAGTTTCAGAGGTTCAGTCCATTGTCATCACGGCAGGAGCGTGGCAGTGTGCAGGCAGACATGGTGCTGGAGGATCTAAGAGTTTTACATCTTGATCCACAGGCAGCGGAAGGAGACTGTGTACCATGATGGGTGCAGCTTGAGCATATGAGACATCAAAGCCTGCCCCCACAGTGACGCTCTTCCTCCAACAAGGCCACACCTCCTAATAGTGCTGCTCTCTAATGAGCCAAGCATGAAACACATGAGTCTAGTGGGGACATTCCTATTCAAACCACCACACCAGCTCTAGCTCTGGAAGTGCTGATCACTGATATATGGCTGGAGGGAGGGCCAGGACTTAAAAATGTCCTGGCCTGGGCCACACAGCTTTGCTCCTATTATACTGAGTAGAAGAACTCCTGTGGCATCTTCTGATACCCAGTAGTTCAGGGCCACTGGCTGGATGAATAGAGCTGGAGTAAGGGGAATCAGAGTGGGGGATAAATGACCACAAAGATGCTGGGAAATAGACAGAGGTTTTCCTCTTCTCCAGGAGTCTGCTTTCCTATCCCGAAAAATCAGGAAATGCAGAGGAATGTCCATAAAATTAATTCTGAGTGGCTCCCCAGTGACTCAGAGCTTGAGCGATGATGTGTATCTGTCCCAAGTTGAGAGATCTTGGTCAGGCACTACAAACCCATTGGAAATGGACCCCTAAATAGCCATTCACTGCTCTCTGCTATGAACCACAGCCAATGTGTCTCCTGCCACCCACAAATGTGGGGCTTGCTTGGAATAACCAGGTCCCTTTAATTTCCTCAGGAATGCTCTTCTTCTTCTCCTTCTCCTTCTCCTTCTCCTTCTCCTTCTCCTTCTCCTTCCCCTTCCCCTTCCTCTTCCTCTTCCTCCTCCTCTTCCTCTTCTTCTTTTTTAATACAACCAAAGTGTTGCAGAATATGTGTTTACACTGTGTGAGAATGTGTCACTGTGATTGGCTTAATAAAAAGCCGAATGGCCAAAAACTAGGCAGGAGAGATAAGAGGGGACTTTGGGGCAGAGAGAAATCAGAGAGAAAAAAAATCTAGGCACGTGGATTTCACCAGCAGACTCAGAGCAAGTCTGATGTGCCACACTGAGGCAAGGTAAAAAGCCATGTGGCAGGAGGTAGATTAATAGAAGCAGGTTAATTTGAGTTATCAGAGCTAGTTGGAAAAAAGCCTAAGCTAAGGCCAAGCTTTCGTAATTAATAATACGTCTCTGACGGGTGTCTCTGTGGTGTGATGAAGCATCCTTTGCTTATATGTCCAAGAGTGCTCTAGCTGGATCTTGAGGTAGATTGATTCTCATCTTCCTGAGGAACTGCCACACTGGTTTCCACGATGGCTGTACAAATTTGCACTCCCACCAGCAATGGATGAGGGTCCACTTTGTTCTACATTTTCACCAGCACGGGCTGTCACTTGTTTTGCTGATCTTAGCCACTCTGACAGGTGTCAGATGAAATCTCAAAGTCGTTTGGATTTGCATTTTCCTGATGGCTAAGACGGTTTAACGTTTCTCTGAGTGTTTCTCAGTCATTTGAGTTTCCTCTTTTATGAATTCTCTGTTTATACCTGTACCTCATTTATAATTGGGTTGTTTCCTTATATTTAGTTATTTTGTGTTCTTTATGTATTTCAGGTATTAGCTCTCTGTCAGTTGGTGAAAATCTTTTCCCACTCTATAGGCAGCCATTTTGTCCTGTTGATGTCTTTTGCCGCACAGAAGCTTCTCAGTTTCGTGAGGTCCCATTTATTAATTGTTGATCTTAGTGCCTGTGCTAAAGGTGTTCTGTTCAGACTATCTTTTCCTGTGCCAGTGAGTTCAAGGCTATCCCCACTTTCTCTTCTGTCAGGTTCAGTGTATCTGGTTTTATGTTGAGGTCTTCCACTCATTTGGAGTTGAGTTTTGTGCAGGGTGATAAGTATGGTTCCATTTGCATTCTTCTACGTGCAGACATCCAGTTTGGCCAGCACTGTTCGTTGAAGATGCTTTTCCCACTCCACCCCCAAGTGTGTATTTCTAGCTTTTTTTTTTTTTTTTTTTTTTTTTGTCAAAAGTCAGGTGTCCGTCCATAGGTCTGTGGAGCCTTTGATTTGATTCCATTGTTTGGTGTCTCTGTTTTTTGTGTTTCCATGTGAAGCTGAAAGTTATCTTTTGTTTGTCTGTGAAGAATTGTGTTGGAATTTTGATAGGGATTGCACTGAATCTATAGATTGCTTTTGGTAGTATGGCCATTTTCACTATATTAATCCTACTGATCCATGAGCACAGGAGATCTTTCTATCTTCTGATCACTTCCTCAGTTTCTCTCTTCAATGTCTTAAAGTTTTTATCATACAAGTCTTTCACTTGCTTTGTTAGAGTTACACCAGGATGTTTTATATTATTAGAGGTTATTGTGAAAGGTGTTTCCCTGTTTTGTTTTGTTTTTTTTGTTGTTGTTGTTGTTGTTTTGGGTTTTTTTGTTTTTGTTTTTTGCAGTCTGTCGTCATCTGTGTGGAGGAAGGCTACTGGTTTCTGTGAGTTACTTTCATATCCAGCCACTTTTCTCAAACTGTTTATCAGCTGTAGGAGTTTCCTGGTGGAATTTTAGGGTCAGTTATGTATACTATCATATCATCTGCTAGTAAAGATACTTTGACTTCTTCCTTTCCAATTTGTATCCCCTTGATCTGCTTCAGTGTCTTATTGCTCTAAGACTTCAAGTACTATTTGAATAGGTATGGAGAGAGTAGACAACATTGTCTCGTTCCTGATTTTGATTGGGACCGGTTTTGAGTTTCTCTCTGTTTAAATTGATACTGAGTATGGGATTGTTGTAAACTGCCTTATCTTGTGGTGTGTCCCTTGTATCCTTAATCCATCCAAGACCTTAATCACAAAAGAGTGTTAGATTCTGTCAAAGGCTTTTTCTGCATCGAATGAGGCGATCATGTAGTTTTTGTCTTTCAATTTGTTTAGATGGTGGATTACATTTATCAATTTATGTATGTTGACTCATCACTGTATCATTGGGATGAAGCCCACTTGGTCATAGAGGATGATCTTTTTGAGGTGGTCTTGGATTCAGTTCAAAAGTATTTTGTTGAGTTTTTGCATCTATGTTCATAAGGAAAACTGGTCTGTGATTCTCTTTCTTTATTGTGTCTTTATGTGATTTAGGTATCAGGGTAAGTGGCCTCATAACATGAGTTGGGCAATGTTCCTTCTGTTTTTGTTTTGTGAAATAATTTGAGGAGTATTGGCATCAACTCTTTGAGACTCTGCTAGAATTCTGTGCTAAAATCATCTGTCCCTGGGCTTTGTTGGTGGTGGTAGACTTTTAATTACTACTTCTATTTCAGTAGGGATTATAGGTCTATTTAAATTGTATCTGAATTTGATTTAACTTTGGTAAGTAGTATTATCACGAATATTACCCATTTCTTTTAGATTTACTAGTTTTGTGGAGTACAGGAATTTAAAGCATGTCCTGATGGTTTTCTGGGTTTCCTTGGTGTCTGCTGTTATGCCCCCTTTTCATTCCTAATTTTGTTAATTTGGATATCTTCTCTCTGTCTTTTAAGAGTTTGGATAAGGGTTTGTCAGTCTTACTGATTTTCTCAAAGAACCAACTCTGTTTCATTGATTCTTTGTGTTGTTTTTGTTTGTGTGTTTCTATTTTGTTGATTTCAGTCCCGAGTTTGATTATTTCTTGCATTGTACTCCTTTGGGGTATAATTTTTTTCTTTTTGTTCTAGAGCTTTCAGATGTGCTGTTAAGTTACTAGTATGCAGTCTCTCCAGTGTTATTATGTAGGCACTTCATGCTGTGAATGTTCCTCTGAGCACCACCCTCCTTGTGTCTCATCAGTTTGGGTATGCTGTGGATTGCTTTTCATTGAATTCTAGGAAGTCTTGAAGTTCCATGGGGTGCTGAGAAGAAGGTATCTTCTTTTGTGTTTGGGTGGAATGTTCTGTAAATATCTATCAGGTCCATTTGGTTTATAGCACCAGTTAGCTCCAGCATTTCTGTTTCATTTTTGCCTGGATGATCTGTCTGTTGGCTAGAGTGGGATGTTGAAGTCCCCCACTGTCAGTGTGTGAGGGTCAATATGTGATTTAAGCTGTAATGGTGTTTCTTTTATGAGCTTGGATGCCCTTGTTTGGTGCATAGATGTTAAGAATTGGAATGTCATCTTGGTTTTTCCTTTGATGAGTATGTAGTGTCCTCCCCTATCTCTTCTGATTAGTTTTGGGTTGAAGTCTATTTTGTCAGACATTAAGATGGCTACACCAGCTTGGTTCTTAGGTCCATTTGCCTGGAATATCATTTTCCATCCTTTTACCCTGAGGTAATGTCACCTTAATATTAAGGTGTATTTCTTTGATGCAGCAGAAAAAAAATGGACCCTGTTTTCACATCCATTTTGTTAGTCTGTCTTTTTATTTGGAAATTGAGACAGTTTATGGTGAGAGATATCAATGAGCCATGTTCATTGATTCCTGTTGCTTTGTTGTGATGTGTGTGTGTATCCACTTTCAAGTCTTGAACTGCTTTATTAATTTCTTTCCACTGTGTTTTCATAAATTTCTTTAATGAATTTATTAATTTCCTCTTTAAGGACCTCTATCATATTCATACATGCTATTGTAAGGTCTTTTTCTTGTGATTCAGCTATGTTGGAATACTCAGGGCCTACTGTAGTAGGGTTTCTGTGCTCTGGTGGAGATATATTATCTTGGCTATTACTGATTGTGTTTTTATGGTGGCATCTAGGCTTCTGGGTTTGGGATGATTGTAATTCTAGGTGATGATATCTGGTCTTGTCTTTGTTGGGTCGGTGTTTTGTTCCATGTCTTCTGTTGCCTTCTGGTTGTTAAGAGAGTGTAGTGGCTGTGTGTTGCCCAGTAGTAAATTCTGCTGGGAATTGATAGGGGTGGCCGCTAGGGGTTCCAGGTAGAATGTGTTTCTAGGTATTTGGAGCTGACACTTGGGAATGGGGATGGGCTAGGAGAGCCACAGGTGGAAGGGAAGCAGGGTGTTCCATCAGGATCTGCTGAGTCCCCTGGGCATGGGGACAGAGAGTGAGGAGAGGCCCCCATTAGATAGTCTGCTATTGTGAGTGAGACTGGAGATTGGATATAGAGGAGAGGAAGGAGAGTGACCCTACCTGCTTTGGTGGCCTTTTTGCTTCTCTGGCAGGCTTGGTTGGCTGGCTGGTTCCCAGAGAATGCCTGCAGGAGTTGGGGGCTGGGATAAGAGTGGGGAGGAAGGCTGGAGGAGATCTGGGTGATCACCTGGAGACAGGGGCAAACAGGACGGGGAGGGCGAAGCAGGTGGTGTGCTTCTGAGAAGGATGAGAATCAGGGGCTGGGTTTGGAGGAGAGGAAGGAGAAGTGAGGATCTGCAGTTAGCCTACCTGTTTCCCTGGCAGTCTTTGTGGGCTGCATGTTCCCAGGGAATGCCTGCTGGTGTTGGAAGCTGGGATAATGAGATAGATGTGTGTGGGGAACAAAGGTTGGAGGAGAGGGTAAGAGAGGAGATGGGGGTCGGAGAGGAAGGGTGTTCTGTTACAGAGCTGGGGATTAGACTGGGGGGAGTGGATTTGGAGGAGAAGAAAGTGAAGATCTGACTCCCCAAGGATCCTAAAGGGCTTTCTTTATACCATGAATTAGTCAGGGAAGGGTTGGGAGCAGAGCTTATCCCAAGGAAGTGTAAGTCAGACTGGAGATAAGTCTGCAGTGACAATCCACTAACTAACCAACCTACCCACCAAGCAACCACCTATCAACCAGATCGTTCGCTAACCAACCAACCTACTAACTAACCAACTCAAATAACTAACCACCCCACTGATGCAATTGGATGTCTGCAATGGGGGAGGGTCTCCAGTCATCAACCTGGTGAGGTATTGGCAGAGCAAGGCCAAGGCAAATAAACTGCTCGCCAGAGGAGGTCCTCTCAGCGGCCTGGAGGAATCAGCAAGCACCCGGGGTGTCAGAGGGCGGAAGTCAGGCACAGAACAAAGTGGTAGGCATTGGGGTGTTGTTTTGTTTTGTTGTTTTGGTTTTTTTTTTGTTTTTTGTTTTTTGCAAACTCTTTTTTTTTTTTTCTAGAATAAGACAGGAAAACCAAACAGTAGTTTCCTCCAGAGACAAAAATTGGGGGAGGCTGAGTTACAAAGCTAGAATCTTTTCTTACTCGACTCTTTCCAATATTGACCTTCTTGCATTCAAAATAAAATCTTGTTGGCAGTCAGGGTCCTGGTAGCTTGGTATGGTGGTGAAAACACCTGTTTTCAAGGTGTGACACTCACGTATCCAGCCCGGAATTAGGGTAAGAAATGTCAATGTTTTTCTCCTTCCTACCTACTGTTGCCCCAGAAATCTGAAGCCCCCACCCACAACCCACTTTCTCGGGCTTCTCACTTGACCGCCCCCTACAGAGCTCAGGTTTGTCTGAGATGCAGAAAGTTCACGGGCATTTTAGCTGACACCAGAGCTCAAATCTGAAAGGCAAGAGTCTATGAATGGCAGGAAGTGGTGGAGAAAATTCCCTGTTCTCAGGCTATGCGGGCTTACCTTCCTTCCTTCTGGCTCAAGCCAAGCTGGAGGTGGGAGGTGGGAGGCTACGCATCCCAACCCTTGGGATGTTCCAGCTCTTTAAGTTTAGGGGAAAAGCCTCGAGGGGGGTTTGGTGGAATATCCTGGCCCGGGATGAAGCGGCCAGCTGGTCCCTCGAGTCCACCTCAGACAGTGGACTCGAGGGACCAGCGCTACTCCTTCTGGAAGATTCCACCACAACCAGGTTTCCTTCCCTTGCATGGGAAGCCACCAAACACTCTGCTGCCGGCACCAAACAGAACCTCCGGTCAGAGCGGAGGAGGGGAACCTCGGCAGGGACCCTCTGGGTCTCCCAGCTAGTCTCAGGGCCCTGCCTTTGGTCGCCTGCCTGGGTTTCACTGGCCGGAGCTTGGCACACTCAGGAGCTAGGCTGCAAGCGAGCGGAGGAAGCCAGCGGATCCCAAGGCCAGGCCGGGGTGCAAGCCCTGCGGCCCGCGGGTGGAACCCTATCCCAAGGCTTGGCTAGCTTCTTCCGTCGGGTGGGTACGAACTCGAACTGTCCTAAACGCATCGCCCCCGCCCCCACTTACAGTCTGTTAAATTGACTAATAAACTCAACACAGCGTTCTCTGTGCGGCTTCAAAAACCTCCGTAATTTCGTTAGAAAACGTTGAAATCCAATCCCAAAGTATTCAGCCCAAATGTTTAGTTAAAGTAACCCCGTGGGTTAATAAACTAAACAAAGTCAACCCATGCAAAACTGTAGCAATGAAAACCAGGCTAGATAAACGAAGGGAAGTTTATAAGAACCCTTTTGGAGGAGAAGAAGGAAGAGAAAAAAAAAAAAAGCACGAAGGCACCGGGCACGGAGCTTTAATGTGAAGCATGTGAGCCGGGCTCAGCTTACAGGTACACGGCCCACGGCGAAGGGCGCTGTCAGGCGGCATCGCCCAGCGAGGCCCGGGAAACTTTACCCGGCGGCCCGCGGCCGCGGTGCAGCACCGAGCTCCCCGCCCCGCCGTGGGCTCCGCTCGCACTGCCCGCGGGGACCCGTGGTGGCGCTCTCTGCTGCAGACAGACCAGGCGGCACAGGCCGGCTCGCCAGGAGATGCTCTGTGCAATCCCAGAGGCTGAGCCCAGCTGTCCAGCGCCAGGGGAGCAGGTCCATGCCCGCCCTCCGCCCCTCGCGGGCGCTGGCAGTGGAGTAACAAAGGCGAGCCGCGCCCTTGACCTCCCTCCTTCCAAGGAAGCTCTTGGGAAGAGAGGGGCTGGCTGCGGCGGAGCGCGGAATTACTGTTAGTGGTTTTTGCTTGACCGGCCTGGAGCGGCAGCCCCGGAGGTGGAAGCGAGAGGGATCTGGGAAGGGCAGGTCAGAAACCTGGAGGCGTCGTGTCGCTTTGGGGACTTAAGTTGTAAAACAGCTCGTTCTCGGGTCCACCTCGCCCTCCTTGCGGGGCGAGCCATCAAAAGGGAAAGGAGTGGGGGGCGGGTGAAGGACCAAGGGGGAGGTTTATCTCCCCCCACACACCCCATCACTCTAACTTCCCTCGCCCCCTGGCCCCAGGAATTCCTAGGAGGGGCCGCCCCAGCCAGCCGGGCCCCTTCTGGGAGCTCTGCGAGGAGATCAGAGGCAGTACAGGTTCTCGGTTAAATGAACCTTCAGGAGGGGACAATGGCGGGGACCTCACACGGGGGCACCGCGCCTCCCCCCACCCCGCTCAGCTGCCGCGTTCCTTTATTCCACGTGGTGAATCCTGCAGCCGCCTACCCAATGGGCCGACCCCGGAGAGCGCGGGACGCCCAGAAGATGGTTTGAAAGGAGGTGTGGGTTTTTAATTTTTAAAGCGTATAATTGGAGGAGGGTTATTTTTTTTCCCCCTTGGCCAAGGAGGGGTGGAAAAAAAAGGGGGGGAAGAAGAAAGGCAGGGGGGGAAAGTCAGGAGAAACACAACGCATTTATCTATCAACCGCTAGACAAGACAAAGAGGTTTTAACAACAGTTTGAAAAGAGCGGCCTGTGAATGGTTACTATTCAATTTGTATTTTATTCCCCGCTGGTCATGGAATTGAGATCAGAAGAAAAAGTGAAAACACATGGCCGAGGTCAGGGGATCAGAGAACCACCACACACAGCAAAGGGAAAGGAAGGCACTGGGAACTCGTGTGAAGAAATGGATTATATAAACAGAGCTTACCATCGCCTGCGCCCCATTATCCTGTAATTTACCCTGCATGGGAGCATAGAAATATATTAAACTAGTGATGGGTTTTACCATTTCTTTACAAGCCAGCCTCGTGCCAATCAAGCCTACTATATACTTTGAGACATGTTTAGAATTCTTGAACTAATGTGTTTATTTTAAATATCACAGAGAAATTATTACATCACTAGAAAATAATGCCAGAGCGGGGGTCTGCCGCCCTTTTGAAGTCCTGTTTCACCGAAACATGATTTTAATTACATAATCACTTTGAAACTATAATTATACAATAAACGATGAGGATTAAGCGGGAAGTATAGAGTACATTAAAAATTGCTTAGGTCTTGAGAAAACAAACTGAACATGAGGGGGGAAAAGAAAGAGATGAAACCCGAGGTCCTGGGGAGGGGGGGTTGATAAAACCCTACAATGGCTTTCTTCTGAGCTGCGGAGGGATGGGCGCCTGGGGCTTTCAGCCTGGGCCACAAGCCGGCGTGTTGCAGAGTAAACGCTAGCAAATCCGAGACAGAATCAAAGAGAGGCCCGGAAAGATGGCTCCGTGTTTGCTTGCTAGTCTTTCTACACAAAAGCAAATAAAGTTGTTGTTTGACATTCACAAAATGCGTGTACATGGGGCACCCGCAGTGCACTGGAATGCCTAGGGGGAGATTGTTTTGTTGGCCCTTGGCGTCCAGGAGGAAAAGCATCCAAGAGCAATGGCGTCCTGGGTGCCGCGATGCCCGCAAGGAGTTTATAAACAACTGTCGGTGGCCCCAGCGCGACAGTGAACGCCCTGGGGTTCACACGCAAACCATGCTCCCCGCCTGGCACCAACTTCCTGGCCCTGGGCCCTTCTCCGGGGCTATCCCGGCTGCTTGCACTTGTTTCAGGGTTCGCGTTGAGTTTTACCGGAGGCCAAAGGCAGGAATCAGATTTTTTTTCACCTAAAGGTAGAAATTTGGCCGCACCCTCCCTAAGAAGGTCAGCAGAGCCAGAGCGCTGGCCTTACTGGCCTTCAGATCCTGAGGTGACAGGGGTCTAGGCTAAGACCCTGACTCAGCCGAGAGCTGGGAAGCATGTGAGGAGGAGAAATGGGGAGGGGAGTATTCGCCGCAGATTGAGGCCGGGAGTGCCCTTTTCAGAAGAATTCATTTTGTCGGTGTGCTTTGCCAGGCTAGTGCGATGGGGCGGACACGTGCAACTTGCCGAATCTAACCGCATCTTTTAATGGCGGACTTTTATGACACATTTATTACCCACATTGCCTGGGGTCACCTTTAATACTTTACAGCACACGCCCTGCTGTGGGCAGTTTGGAAAGCAGATGCCTGCCCTGGCTGCGATTGAGATAGAATGGGTTAAACATTACCACTCCAATCTCAGGCAAAAGGGACACTCCCCGCTTTTTGTTTAAGCAGAACATTAATGACTGAAGAGGCTGGGATGTTTAAATTCAAGTGCAATCCCGAAGATGTTTCCCTGCAGAATTCAGAGGTGGGGTTTGGGGAGCCAGCTGGGGAAAGTGACAATAAACATCTCGCTTGGGCCCCGTGGTTACTCAGCTCTGACCCATTAATATTAAGGCACATCAGTATCACATCGGTCTGCAATGGACCATCAACAACCAAGAAAAAAAAATACGAAAGAGAAATAAAACAGTCCATCCGAAGAGTCCTACTGTGAACGTGTTTATTCTTCGCTTCCCTAAGCCCAGGATGTAATTTTCTCACAGCCCTCTTGCAGACGAAACTGACAGCGCTAAGACCCTTCCAAACCCCAGAGAAATTACCAGTGGGCGCTAAGTCAGGGGCTGGATTTTTGTTTTTTGTTTTTTAATGGCGTCTGAAAGGAAAATAGGCAGTTCTTTCTGAGGATGAGCATGTTGAGAGTGGGAAGGTTTAAAGAACAAGAGGAGAAAGAGAGAAGAAAAAGAAAGAATATGAGGAGGAGGAGGGAGAGGAGGAGAAGGTGGTAGGGGAGATGGATCCTTGGGAGCAATAGTGACTGTAACAGGTATTATTTACCCACCTCTTAGTAATACAAGAACTCTTCCTGTATTATCTCAGCTGATGCTATTGCAACATCTGTTTGATTAATAATACCAAACACGATCTGTTCACTATATGCTCTCCACCGTAGTGTCTTACATTCCTTCCTTCCTCATATTACTTATATGGAATATCCTGATCCCATTTAAAAGATCAGCAACCCGAGCACTCAGAGATTATTTAATCTGTCCTAGGTCACCTGGTCATAAAATGGCCAGAGTGCACAGGAATCCAGAGTTGAGTTCTTGGTCAGGACAGTATGCCAACTGAAACTAGGAGAAACTAAGGCTTATCTGAGGTTCCAGCTAGGGCAGTCTACAGCCAGGACTGGAACCCAAAGTGTAGTGATTTTGACATGTGTTTTTAACCCAGTGAAACCCCTTGTCCTGAGAGCCACACCATCCTCACTGGACCAAGAACCATCAGCATGGACTTCCTGTTCTTCTGGAGAGCCAGGGCAGACAATGGAGTAGACAGCCAGGCACTTGAGCTATTTCTTCTGGGGTTAGCTCCTTTCCTAGGCAAGGAAGTTCGGGTCTCTCTGAGATCCTGGTGCAACCCTCTACAAAGTGAGCACAGGGGCTCAGCTCGGGGATCCCTCCTGCCAGATGCAGGGTGCAGATAGCAGGGTGTTTAGGGCACCCAGCTGCCTTTATGCTTGTCACAGGCTCAACTGCCCCTTCCTTCCAGATACTGACTGATCTAGACCACAGAGTTGGTGATGGCTTTGGCAGGGCACTGTGCATCCCTGAGGGGCGTCACATCTCACACTGGTCATCAACATAGATACCACTCTACAGAGTTGCTCACCCAGTGCAGGTGAGTTCCAGGGCAGAGCTGAGTGGCAGATGGAAAAAGCTCCTAGGAAAGCTCCCAGGAACTGATCAAGAGGGGGAGGTCTGGCAGTCCGAGACCACTGCTCCCAGTTATTGGCCCCACCTGTGAATGGCGTCAGGCTGGCTTTGTCCCATTTCTTCCCGGAAGCTAGTAACTAACAAGCCAGAGGAGACAGTTTAGTGTTGCATCTTTCATGTCTAGGGGAGGAATAATGGCAGTTCCTTCCCATTTTACAGGCAGTGAGACAAAGAGAAACCCCTCTGGAAGACCAGTCACCATGTGTCTGAGCCTACTGCCTGGCTCTGCAGGCTGATGCTTGAGAGCAGATGCCCAGCACTTCCTCTCTAACTTCCCAGTTCACTGTTTCTGGAGAGCTCAGAGTGGAAGCTCTGGACAGACTGGGATGGAGGAAGAGAGCAGAAGGTCCTTCCTCTGATTCCAGATGACCAGAGTCCTCCTTGTAGAGAGCTATGAAGTTCTGGTGGGCAGGGAGCTTTATCACCACACCACCAGCAGAGAAGTAAGTGATGCTTTGAGATGCTCTGTACTAAGACCTTCCCAGGCACCTACTTCATCTTGGCTGTATGTGTGAAGCGTGTGGAGGAGTTTTGAAATTTTGATGCTGAGATGACTAGAATCCAGAATGACATCAAAGCATCAGGTTTTTAAAGCTTTAAGCAATTGCACCACGCAGCTATGTTTGAGGACCACTCTTTAGGGTGATGGTCTCCATCCTCACAAATACCTCACAGGCCAGATACTGGAAATGAAACCCATCTCCTAGATAAAAAAGTTGAGGCTTAGAGAGGATCTGTGTCTGGTCCAAGGTTAGCCCAGAGACACAGCACAGGTTAGTTTGGTGCCAGAGAGCGGCATTCACCTAGGCTGAATCATTTTCAGTGGTTGTGCTAAAAGTTTAGCCCCTGAGATAGCCTAGAGTAGTGGTTCTCAGCCTTCCTAACACTGCCACCCTTTAATACGGTTCCTCAAGTTGTGGTGGCCCCCAACCATAACATTATTTCATTGCTACTCCAAAACCGTAGTTTTGCTACGGTTATGAATCAAAATGTAAATATCCAATATGCAGGATATCTGACATGAGGCCCCCAAAGGGGTTGCAACCCACAGGTTGAGAACCGCTGCCCTGGAGCATAGCAGGAAGAGATCACCAGATCACCAAAGCTTGAGGGCAAAGAACCATCTGCAGCCAGGGTCTTCAACAGAGGAGGAGGCAGGATGAGAACGGGCAAACTGCAGCTTTGGTTTCTTCCAGAAAGACGGGCCCCCAGATGACCCTTCACCCCAGACAGTTCCCAGGGCTTATGGTTTGTAAAGACGGCATGAGATAAGTCAAGCCCAGTCACACACATCCTGAGACAAGTCAGGCCCAGTCACACACAGGAGGGTCACCTCTTAGGGCAGCTTGGAGTTGTGCAGTGAGCATTAGGCTAAGAGTCAGGAACCTGAAAGTCCACTTGAGCCGTTGGTAGGTCTCTCAACCCATCTCCTCTCTTGTGAAACAGTGAGTAGACAGGAGACTCCGTATGGCTACCTCTGACTCCCAGGGAGCTGTAGCCATTTGGGGCCGCGGTAGAAATAAGTCTGAGTCTGCTGGGACAACATGTGACAGTGTGTCACTGTGCTATCTTAATGGGTTTCCACAACTGTCCTAAAGACAGGAAACTAGGACTCTAGGAGTTTCTAAGCGCTTTCTTCAGCCCATCTGTTCATTCGGTACAGGTCCTTCCGTCTACTGTAGAATGTGAAGAGGCAGTGGGAGAATTTATGAAAGCGGTTGAGCTTTTCAGAACACCTGGAACTCACTCTGGAATGTACGCAGGGTCTCAGAGCTGGTCTGCGTTTGGAAGGGAGTAGAGGAGTAGAGAATTAGTCTTCTGAACCAGGCGCTTCTTATTGCCTCAGTTATTTGTTCCATCAGTCCCAATCCTTGTGGGTTATAGAGTCACTGTATCCACCTAAGAGCTTCGGGAGAGTAAGGGCCAGCATGGCGACTTACTGTCCTGGAGGAGAAATCTGCACTGGGAGTCAAGGGATTCCTAGACAAAGTCCTTTCAACATCCGCATATGTGTACTTCATGCCTCGGGGCTCTGATTTCTGCCTACTCATTAGACTACCTGGGCTTGCTCCTCAACTTAATGATGTCCAGATATCCCCATCATGCAGTGAGGTAGTGTAAGTGAAATAATGCACTTTATATGCTTAGCCTATCATATATCCTGGCTTAGCAATGTGGTATACCAGCGTATCGGCTGTTTTCCCCTCGAGTCTTCATGGCTGACTGGGAACGGCAGTTTGCTGCCACTGCCCAGTAGCTCAAGAGTGAGTACCCTACTATGAGTTGCTGGCTTAGGAGAAAAGACAAAAATTTGAAATACATTTTCTATTTTCAAACCACTGTAAAGGTGAAGAAAAATGATGAACCCATGATTAAGTCGGGGATTGTAATCAAGGCTGAGGGCTATCCAAATGGATTACGTCACCAGCTCAGGTGGTAACATCCACACAGGGATTTTTTTTTTTTTTTTTTTTTTTTTTTAACTTACTATGACTCTAATGGGCAGCTGGGCTGGGAGTGGTGGCTCCAGATGCTTAAGGGGAGGTCACGGAGAGGCCAGTAGTCAGTGGGAGATTGACAGGGAGACCATTACCTGGAGACACCCATCTGAGACCGGAGCTGTGTAGATGTGGTGGCTGCCGATGGGATGAAGGGTGGAGAGAAAAGGGCAGCTGGGTATAGAAGCCCAGGAGAGCCCAAAGCCAGTACTGCAAGTGGAAGGAGAGACTGCAGAAGGGAACAGAGCTGGAGGAACTGGAGAGGCAGGAGAAAGACCTGGAGGGATGCTCCTCTGGTGGCCAACGGAGAAGAAACGTGGTGGCTGGATGGCTCAACAGTGCCACCTCCACCAAGGGGCTGATTTAAGATGGCAGTTTAAGGAAATTTCTCACTGGACTTGACATTTAAGAAATCCTGAGCTGCTTTAGCAGGGAAGAGCAAAGGGTGGAATATTAAACGGAGGCGAGCTAAGAGAGACACAGAACCTCCTTCCAGCAAAACGAAGGTGCAGTTACCATTGGGAAGCCCGTCCTGCCTCGAGGCCACACCAGCGCCTCCTTGTCACTCCACAGGAGACACAGAAGGAATCCCACTGCCACCCCGTTTTATTTTTAAAATACAGACCGCCTCACGAATCTGCGTGCCGTCCTTGCACAGGGGCCCTGTTTATCTTCTGTGTATTGCTTCAGTTTCGGGGCATCTGCCAAAGTGAGCAACGGCTGTTAATTTGATGCTCAACTTGAAATGGAGTTCTCAGACACGCACACTAGTGCGCAAGACCCTATGCGCTGGAGGAAAGCCGAACCCAAGCTCACAGCCAGAATATGAAACCTATTTAAAACACGCTTGATTCTTCTCCGGAACAGTGCTTGCTACTCTTGTGGTAAAAATCATCCCCTCCAGCCAGTGGCAAGCTAAGCAAACCTAGCCGCAACTCCAGGCCACAAAAATCAGCACTGTGGCTGCCAAGCCTTGCAAGGCCTCAGTTTGTTGCCTAACAGGAAACCCCCAGTGCAAAACAGCCTATATTCCTCCTCCCTGATGGTTGACCACTCTAAGGAAATCCAGAGAGCCTGCAATGAGGGAAAAGACGAAACCACACAAACACCCCCAAAAGAAACATAAGAAGCCCTCTGTGAACAGCCCAACACCGTACAACATGACCAGGACGCTAGAGGAGTCGCATCTTACTCCCTCAGCCAGACTCTCCAGGGCAGAGGCTAGCTCTGCAAGGAGACGGGAGTCCTGAGGGCCATCTCAAGATTATCTGTCATCAAGGGGTCTCCTAATCTGACCCTGTCAAGAGCCACAAGTGCCAGAAGGGCTGCTGCGCAGGGTCAGCAGGCTGCCAGGTTCTGTCTCCGAAGCTGAGCTGTGGGGAAAAAAAATCAAGGACTCCAGGAACTGGTCTTCTCCTGGCTTGCCATTTGGCCTACGTGTAAACACAAGGGCACAGCAAGACGGAATGGCAGTTCCCCCTGGGTGGGGTGACTGGAAGTGAACACAAGAGGGCGCTCTCTGTCTTGACCTGGACGTAGGTTACAGGGTACAGGGCGTGCAGGAGTTGAACCCTTAGGGTCACTGAACTTTCTGTTGGCGTACTGTACTTTCTTTTTAAAAGCTGTTACTCCCCTCGCCTCCCCTGCACCCTCAACCAATGACAACTATGCTCAGTGACTCTCTGTTGCCAGATTCCAAAATACCAGCCTGCCATTTCTCTCTCTCTTCAGGCAATGGTCTGCAATTTTCCTCTTGCCCTGCAGCCACCACTATGCAATTTGCACCTCACTAATTTCCTGGCTGAGCCTTAATGCTGTCTGGTCACTTGCTCCACCCACCCGGACAGCAGCAGCAGCAGCAGCAGCAGCCTGTGACTCTGCATCTGATTGGCGGCTTGTGACCTGGACACAACTCAGACATCCAGCTTTGAAGAATCACATAGAGGGGCAGATGTTTGAGGGACACGGAACCCCTGGATTGAGGGTTCCTCCACACCATTGCTGTGAATGGAGCTGTTTTGAGCAAGCAAAAACATCACACTTCGCTTGGTTGGAGGGGGTGTTGCTGGGCAGGATCGCGTGATTGACGCTCTTGTGGTCCAATTTGCTGCTCACTGAAGCATTAAAGCGGCAACGCTGAAGTCACTAGAAAGCCAGCAGCCCGAGCGAGCGGAGAGTGCTCAGTTCCAACCTACAAATAAAAAGCATTCTCACTCTGCCTGGGCTCCCAAAGCGTCTTTCACATGGGCCTGCCAAATATGTCATACAGCCGACCGCCAAGTACTTCTGCAGGTGGCAATTAAAACAGCTGAGGTCTTCTCCTCCATAATGATGGGTTAGGAAGACTATATATAAGGGCTGAGGTTCTTTATTTATGCTTCCGCATTCTTCAAGGCAGGGTGGTTTAGGGGGAAAATTCACTGGAGTTCGATGCCAGGTTCTGGTACCGATTAGTTTGTGACCTCAGATGGCTTATTTAGACTCTAATCTGTGAAATGAGAGGGTTAGACTAGCTCATAGTTCAAGGGTCATTTTTGGCTAATGTTCTAGGAACCCATTATATCGTTGCAGCTGCATGTACACTATCTGTCCTTATTCAATAGGTTTTGATCTTTAAGAAAAAAATACCCTGTCTGTTTGGAGGTAGTTATTCAGTGATTAAGCAAATTCTTAACAAATTATACACAGACACCTCTGTGAAAGACACAATGATGAATGAAAGTAAGTTCTTATTTTTTAATTCTGTGTGTGTGTGTGTGTGTGTGTGTGTGTGTGTGTCTGTCTGTCTGTCTGTCTGCACGCGCACGTGCACGCGTATGTAAGTATAGACGCTGGTAGAAGCCAACACATATTGGAACTGGAGTTACAGACAGTTGTGAATTGCCCAAAGAGGGGCCAGGAACCAAACCCAGGTCTTCCGAGAGAGATTGCATGCACACGGCCATCTCTCCAGCCCTACAATGAAACTCCTATTCTCAGATAACTGTGAATCCCCCTGTGGATGTGGTGTTTACCTCCTTTGAATGATTATATGAGCGTATAAACTCCCTCTCTGTCAAGTTTTCAAAAATCTTGCCCGATTCTTCCAATGAATTAACAAAATTGTTCAGTCTGAAGCACATGCAAATTGATATTAGTAAGTTTCTCAAGGTATCTCTTGCCATTTTAAACTTTTTTCCATGCATGGGTGTGAGCACGCACACACACACACACACACACACACACACACACACACACACTCACGTTAGACACTCAGATATATGAGCTGTTAAAACCAATTGTCTTAGGGTTTCTATTACTGTGAAGAAACACCATGACCGCAGCAGGTCTTATTAGGAAACATTTAATTGGGGCTGGCTTACAGTTCAGAGGTTTAGTCTATTATCATCAGGGTGGGAAGCATGGAGACACACAGGCAGACATGGTGCTGGACCTAGGGCCGAAATGGCAGCGCTCCAGGCCTGTCTTCATTGTGACCCAGTCCCTCTTCTTAGGCCCTGGTCACCATGGCAGCCTCCTTCCTCCTCAGCATTCAGCACTCCCAGCATCCCAGCACCCCAGTCTGCACCCTTCTACCTGCCTCCATTTGGGGGGTTGATAAGGGACTGTGAAGGGCTTCAGTCTCAGGTGACAGGGAGCCTAAGGAGTTGTGGAAAGGTGAAGTAAAAATGGATGAAGGAATAAAAGGACTGGCAGGCAAACTTCTCTCTTTTCGATCTGGAAGGACCATGCCCAGAGAGTCTCAGGGCACCAGGTAGGGAAGAGATGCCTAAGGTCCAACCCCTTCTCCCTGGGCGATGCCAGAGGCAAAGCCATCAGGTGACGGATCTGGTTACTGACTCAAGGCCATGCTCTTGACTTCCACAGGAGCCTCTTTCCACTCTGCTCAGTTCAGTCAACTATCTGCTCCCCCACTCCCTCCCCCCCACTCCCTTTGCCCTCCTCTCTCCCTCTCTCTGTTAGGGGTTTGGTGCTGTGGGATGTTCTGTATGGCAAATGTGTTGCTAATAAAGCACTGATTGGCCAGTGGCTAGGCAGGAAGTAGGCGGGACTAACAGAGAGAATTAAAAGAGCAGGAAGGCAGAAGGAGCCTGCCTGCCAGCCTGCCAGCCAGCAACCACCAGGACAAGCAGCATGTGAAGATGCCAGTAAGCCACGAGCCATGTGGCAAGGTATAGATTTATGGAAATGGATAACTTAAGATATAAGGACAGTTAGCAAGAAGCCTGCCACGGCCATACAGTTTATAAGCAATAGAAGTCTCTGTGTTTCCTTGGTTGGGTCTGAGCGGTGGTGGGACTGGCAGGTGAAAGAGATTTGTCCTGACTGTGGGCCAGGCAGGAAAACTCTAGCTACAGTTTGGGGTTTTATGTGTGTGTGAGACAGGGTTTCAATATAAAACCCAGACTGGCCTAAAACTCCCTAGGTAGCTCAGGCTGGCCTCGGTCCTATTCCTTCAATCCTACTGAGCGCGTGGATCAACAGTGGGGTGCTTCTCATTCGGCGTCATACATGTCTTCATACATGCTCTTTAAAACAGTTATTTTAGGGTGTGCGCCACCAACGCCTCACCTAAGATAACTTTAATCCCGGCACTCGGGAGGCAGTGCCAGGTGGGTCTCTGTGAGTTCGAGGCCAGCCTGGTCAACAGAGCGAGATCCAGGACAGGCACCAAAACTACACAGAGAAACCCTGTCTTGAAAAACAAACAAACAAAAAACCCAAAAAACAAAATCAAAACTTAAAATAAAAATAAATAAATAAGTGCCTTTATTTCAGGGCTTCTCATTCCTGGAAGGGCACTCTATTAAGCAAATGGATGTTCAGGCAGCCTCTGCTCCTAGCCGTAAGAGGTTGGATGGATTTGGTTGTGGGGATCTTTCTCAGTTGACTCCCAGGATCTCAGGGGCAAGTGTGTGGGAAACTAAAATCTAGAACCTGGGCTGGTTCCTGGAGGCAGATTCCCACGTCCCAGCTTTAGCTGAACTTGGACACCTCTCCTTCCTTATTCCCCTATTCCTAACCCATCCTTGACTCCGCCCATGAGCCCACCACTTCCAGATCCATCATTCCTTTATTTCCTGGTGAACATGGCACCAGGCTCATTAGTGTCAAATGATTTTCCACATCATGACCTCCCGTCTCCAGTGTGAGTTTCCTCCACTGGCTGCAGAGTTTGGGGTGAAGGCTACCTGACACCCTGGAACTGGAATGTGTTCTCCAGGGCAGATGCATCTACGTGCCGCACAAGCCACAGGGCAAGCATGCTAGCGTGGTTGGGAGCCTGGGAGCCGCAATCCCCTGTCAGGACAATGAGACTTTTATTTCTACCCTGCCTCAGCTGGCAGTCTCTCTCCCACTCTCTTTCTTGGTTGGGCTTTGGTTTAAAGTTACCCTTTTGGGATTTGCTCAGTGTTTTCTTTCGCATGCCACCGGGGAAGTTTCTCTTTCCACAGTGGACAGTACAGAGATGGGTCAGTTAGTCCCAGGCTCTGCTGGACCACAAGCATTGGTGTTCAAAGGCTTCCATAAAACAGCCTGTCAGAAGAGCCCAGTGGAACTTGCTTCTGGCCATTTGGAGAAGCATGATACACGGCAAGCTAATCTTAAAATGACGGTTTTCTGTTGGGTTTATGTAATTTTAACTGGGTACCCTTTCTCCCTACTGACCCCCAAGGTTTTCACAGAAACATCTGGAAGGAGAGCTGTTTGTGTGGGGGGTGTCTATTGGGATTATATTGCTAGCAATCCACAGAGTCTGCTTAATGATCAAAGGAATTTATTTGGGGGTTAACTCATAAGACAGAATAAAGGAATTTGTTGCAGGATCCTGGAAGGGTGAGGCATGGTCCAACGCTGTTCTCTGGAGAGCTCTGCCCTGGTCTATCCCAGCATCCAAAACCATGAGGTAGCAGAGTGAAAGCCACACACATGCATCCCAGGTTTTAAGGTCCCCCAGTGGCCACGCCCCAGGGGCATGTACCTCAAGGTCATAGGCAGGTGTAACAGTTACCTGCTACCTCAATAGGGGCGGTCCTTCAGGAAATGGCTCAAACAGCTCCCATTACATCTCCCCCTTTTGTCCAAATAAGAAAGTTCTAACCTAACACAAAACTATAGACAATAGGAATGATTATTAAGTATTGTCCAGGAGAAATAACGAGCAATAATCTAAGCAAAGTGGAACTACAACCAACAAGAACAACATCAAACAAGAGACACATACTAAAATCCAGAGATGTCCAGAACATAGGTAAATGGTATGTTAGAGAGATCATTCCAAAAGCTGTCCTGTCCTGAAGAATCTGAATCTAGTACTTAATATGTTCTAGCTAAGATACAAGAAGATTGTAACTGTAATTATTAGTCTTCAACTCCATCAAAGACCTGAGAAGGAATATAATAGTACCTGAGAAAACGGGAAAATGCACACAAGCAATTTTCAAAAATCTTTTGAGAATAGATAGAGACAGCTGGCAGCCTGGATAGTCACCTAAAGTTTCTCAGCACTGTTGGGGCATCCAATTTGGCTACAGGCCTAGAAATCTGACAGACCATTTTCAGAAGCAGGAATTTTGAATGACCATCTTACCTTGTCTTGGTAGAGTTCAGTAGTCATTTTTCCTTGTGTCCCACTTGTCCAGAAAGGACAGAGTTCATACTGTCAGCAGTCAAGGTATGGGCAGTTCTTTGCCCAGCAGGCCATTATTCACCAGGAAGAAGACAAACTTCCAAACTTAGTGTCTTAAAAGCCCAACGTTCTCTCAGGATCAGATCAGTGCTGCCAGGAGCAATCGTGTCTCATATTAACAGAATTCTAAGTTATTTAAATGCCATATTCTCTAGGTCTATGAAGTGTCTGAAGATTACCTGTCTATCTGACCTATGTATCTGTAAAGTTGAACAACCTAACTAACATAACTGCAGATATTACAAGCATGGGTGACTATAATTCTGTAAGTCTTATCTACCTAATAACCTAAGGACTAAGGCTTCATATAAATGAGGTAAACAGTCTGTAAACAAATGTACAGTAAAAGGACAATGACCTCAAATTGTGACAATACATAAAATATTTTAAACAGAGGCAAAAATGCAATATATCCTAAACATGTATCAATATACAAAATATCTTAAGCAGAGGGGGAAGACACATACAGTATGACAAAATGTAATTTTACATTTGTATCAATATACAAGATATTTCAAATAGGAGTAGAAATAAATGTACAATACAACAAATATAGTTTTGTATTTGTCTCAATATATAAATTATCTTAAATAGGAATATAAAAATAGTTTATATTTGTATCAACATACAAGAGTCCATAACTGTGCAAATTATCTAAGGCTGATATTTTACTAAATTAGTTTACTAGTATATACAATAATCTACCTTAATATCCTATACCTATCCATTCCCTTTTTTTCTTTTCTTAAGGAGAATAATGAGTCTAATCTTTGTTCCATCCCCAACCCTATAACCAGCATCCATAACCCTGAGAAACATGAAACCTTTGGAAGAGGGGACATTGTCTTCTTAGAATTGTTTCCTGCTGTTTAGGGGGTGACGATTTCTCTGTGGCATGCTGTAAGAAAGCTCAGTTAGGTCTCAATAGGGCTCACCATAGATTCTGCAGCCAGTCTCAGAGTAATGGGTAAGGTTGTCTGAGATTCTGACTAGAAGTGTAGTATAACAGGCCATCTCATCTTGGAACTGTCCTGGAGAGTTTTCAGTCCAAAGTTGGTCATTGAGTAATATACATGGATATCATGGCATCATTTTGGACTGGGTAGAGTCATTGTTGTGGGGCCCCATTTTCTTTCTGGAGACTTCAGAGATTGTTGTTGGAAAGACTTATTTTTTATTGTAGAAAATTTGAACTTTTTAATATCAAAATGGAAAGTTTGGATTTATTCTAAATAGAGAAAGGATTCTCCGAAAGCAAGGTCCAGCATGGAAAGAAATAGAATCTCGATGACAATGGTCCCTAAATTATTGGTTTTCTTCTGTCCCACATCAGATGGCTCTTCTGATATGAGACAGAATCTCTTAAGTTTTTCTTTTAGCAACATGTTTGGGTTTAGAGAAGGAGAGAGCCATATTTCAATTCCAAAGCCAGTTTGAGTTACACTTGAATTGAAACCATAACTTTTCTAGAGTTAAAAGAGACATAGATACTACACAGTGAGATATTATCCTGTGTAGATTGGTACCAATAGGTTCTTCTTCTGCTGTAGACATCTGGGTATCCAAGGCCTTATGATTTCTGAAAGATGGGCATTTCTATTTTCCTGTAAAGACAGAAAACAGAACCCTGCCCCAACCCTTGTTTGTTAACTTTTTTTTTAATAACTTGTAGGGATGTCATATTGGTGGGCAACCTATTATTTCTCCTCTTCAAGGGTTTTTCCTGTTCGAATCAAATTTTTATTAATTTTGTTAGTATCCATAGCTTCTCTTCCCCTGCAGAAATAAAAGCAAAACCTCTTTTCCAACATGGGACATATCCTGGTTTCCATTCTGAGGTTAACATATCTTTATTTGCTCCTCATCTCTATGCCTCAGTCACCATGAAGTCTGGCCACCACAGACAGCCCTGTCTCTGATTTACTCTGAATCTTGGTGACAATACAAATCAAAGAATCTAAACAATTTTCTGCCTTTTATCCCAGGGGAGGAGGGCCAGATTGTTTTGTTGTTGGTTGGTTGGTAATTAAATACTAAAAGCTATAGGAAGAAGACGTCTGATATCAGTGAAAGTCTTTAGGAACCCCCAGAAGTTTCTAATTCTACCTTTAACACTCTGGGAAGTTATTCAAGGTTGGTGTCTTAGTTAGGGTTTCTATTGCTATGAAGAGACACCATGACCATGGCAACTCTTATAAAGGAAAACATTTAATAGACAGGCTTACAGTTCAGAGGTTCAGTCCATTATCATCATGGTGGGACATGGTGGCATGCAGGCAGACTTGGTACTGGAGAAGTAGCTGAGAGTCCTACATCTTGCAGGCAACAGGAAATGGTCTGTCTCACTGGGCGTGGCTTGAGCATATTTAAGACCCCAAAGCTCACCTCCACAGTGACACACTTCCTCCAATGAGACCACACCTACTCCAAGAAGGCCACACCTCCTAATAGTGCCATTCCCTATGAGGGCCATTTTCTTCCAAACCACCACAGCTGGTATAACCTGTCTTCAGCTAGCCCCAGAGCTAGGTGCTTGAAACCCTGTTATTTTCTGCTCAGGGAAGCTGGGGTCCCATAAATGTCCCAACCCAGATTCTGAGCCAGTAGCCTCAGCCCTGGGGAGTCTTGTAAACTCACCCTGGTGAAGGCATGCAGTATGATATGCCTTTATACACAATCACCTCATGTATAAGCAAGCTCACACTATATGAGTGAGCACATCCCCTTGGGGCCAGGGTGACTTCTCTCAGGTACTAGTGTCCTTCCCTGGACTTCATTATGTATTAACTTAGTGCGAAATTAACACTACTTATGAGAAGCACATAAAGAAAAGAAAGCAAAATACATTCTTTTCCTTCCTCAGTACATCTTCCGCTGTAGCTGGAAAGGAGACAAAGGCCAGGCTGCATCGTTTCAGACTCCTCACTTCCGGTCATCCAGGAAGGGACTTGAGGGCTGTGCACTTGTCACTGACACTTTTTAGCTGTTGTATTAAAATGAACACTTATTCTTTGTTTTAGTCAGCGTCCTATTGCTGTGAAGAGACACCATGACTACGTCAACTCTCATAAAGGAAAGCGTTTAACTGGGGTTGGCTTACAGTTCAGAGATTTAGTCCATTATCAGGGCAGGAAGCACGGCAGCATGCAGGCAGACATGGTGCTAGAGAGGTGGCTGAGAGTTCCATATCCAGATCGGCAGGCAGCAGGAAGGAAGAGTGAGCTTCTGAAACCTCAAGTCCACCCTAAGTGACACACTTCCTCCGATAAGGTCACACCTCCTAATAGTGCCACGCCCTATGGGCCTTTGGGAGCCATTTTTCATTCAAACCGACACACTCATATAAGAATATGCACAATACAACCTATCTAGGGACACAATTGAATTTCTACAAACATTTGCATCCTCATGCCATCCCTTGCAATCATAACCTAGAACATTCTATCACCCACACACTTCTTGGTGCCCTTTAGCTGGTTGATCTCCATTCCAGCTCCTGAGCTTCTCTTGCTGTTATGGAGTAGTTTTTGCTGTTTCTAGAATTTCATCTAAATGAAACCATGTACTATGTTCTCTTTTTGTGAATTAAAAAAAAATCAGTATGCTGTTTTTGAGATTCCTCCATGGTGAGGTGTCAATTATTTTCTGTTGCTGACTAGAATTATCGATCGATAATTGATATCACTGATGAATATTAACATCCTTGTTCTGTAAACGGACTATAATTTCCTCACCCACTCTTCAGTTCCTGGACATTCTTGTTCTTTCCAGTGTAGACCATTAAGAATTTCCTAAGAAGCTGATACATAGTTGTTCACAGTCATGAAATCAAAGGAGTAAATCTGAATAGCTCAGGTCTAGAACACAGAGCTTAATAGCTATGAGACTTATTTCTAAGGCAAGCATTGTTATGCGAGCATGAAGAGGCATAGCCAGGCCACCTACACCTTGATTATAATGATGATACTTATTAACATGATGTGTGGATGCTGACACTTCCAATCTGCAGGCTGTTTTCAGACTTGAACTCTGGCAGCGTGGTGCATCTGTAAGGTCTGGGCTCTCCCACCCTCCTTCTTCATTGCTCCTGTACGGCTCACCAGGAGGGACAAGGTCGGTTCTGCTGGAACTTACAAGGCACAAGGAATTCTGCTAATAATTTTACCGGTGAAACATTGACCCATGAGCCCACTTACACAAATCATTTAAGTCCAGGTTTAGCTCAAGTTCTAGGGGATTTAACAGCCATTCCAAGGGGGCTGCTATGTATACATCCATTCATTAAAAAGAACCCATGAAAAGAATCTTGAAAAAAAATATGAAGTTGATAGAACCTAAACACAATTTGACTCATTTTGCTGATGTCATGAGGTAATTTTGATGATGGAAGACGTGCCACCCAGAAGCAATTCACTGGGTATAGTGGCAGGATAAACCTGCAGAGTTAAACCATGATGTCCATGCTTCCAGCCACCAATGCAGTTTCCCCCTCTCTCCAATTATTCATTTCCTTTTTAATAGGTCACGTCTCATTTCCCTTGATTTAGCACTGGGTCCGATACAGTTATGGGTTTGGTGTGGGGGAGGGAAAGAGAGCCAACAAGAAAGAAGTTTATGGGAAATAAGATGGCCCTGTTCTTAATTTCCAAGTGCACACTGGAATTGCACCACTCCTTTGATGGCAAAGGGCTTTGCTGTGTTTATACTCTTGAAAGAATAAGAAGTGTGCTGGAAAACACCCATTGATGAATAGCGCTTTTGCGCATGTCAGTAGGAGGAAGTATCATAATGCGCATTTCACCACAAGGTCAAGGAGAATATTTCCAAAACTAAACTCCACTGTAATGTGAAAAAATAGACCAGTTCCTACATCTATCTTCAGGAAAAATAAATCATGAGCAAATATTTTAATGGCTTCAAACTGCAATAAAAAAAAAAAAAAAAAGAGAAAGTCTCCGGGGTAGCTAGCGTCCTCATTGGGAGCTTTGTTTACACTGGGTCTCTGCATTATTATGCACCCACACTTATAGTTATGATGAATTTACAGGAAAACATCACATGACCACATCTTGTTAAATGACATAGGTAGAAAAAAACTACCAAGATGAAGAATTTAGAGTCCAGCCAACTCTGGTTAGGACATTCCTCAGCCTGAGAGGCCGCTGTAAAAAGCCCACTCTGACTTCTTTCTACAATTTCTGTTTTGCTTAAAAGCCTGTAAGACAGTCATGGCCCTCAATTAGTGTTTGTTTAGTAAATAAACACTGAGTCTAAATGTAGCGCATACCACTTTCTTAACATTTTTAGTAGCATTTTTTTTAAGCCCTCATTGCTGGCATTGGTGGATAGAGGTCATTTGTTTTAGATGTTAGGAAATCACTGGGCCTGGAGAGAAGACTCAGTGGGTAAGATGGAGTACCATTCTTACAGAGGATGGTTCAGTTCCCAGCACCCACATTAGGTGGCTCACAACTGCCCATAATCCAGAGGATCCAATGCTCTGCCCTCTGAGGGTACTCACACTCATGTGCACGCACTCACACACACACTTAGAATTCTTTTAAATCTTAAGTTAGGAAACTGTCATGACTTTGAGTGACGATGACTAAACAATCCCTTTCTGTAGAATCACATATCAGAGAGCTGATGTATTCCAAGTGAGGTCTAAAAATTCTCCTTATCTGTTAACTGAAAAGTAATAGAGACCTGCTTCCCTATGTTGAATGATTCAAGAGTGCACATTATGCAAAATGAGGTATTCTGCTTACCCCAAAGTCAGGGGCTTGGGAGGTGACTCCTGGCTGTGCAAGGTACAACTTTTTGATAGCTTTTGTCTCTGACCTTCTAAATGTATAGACATTAAAAATCAGAATAAGCCAGGTGGTGGTGGTGAGGATTAATCCCAGCACTAGGGAAGCAGAGGCAGGAAGATCTTTGTGAGTTAGAGGCCACCCTGGTCTACAGAGTGAGTTCTAGTATAGCCAGGGCTGTTACACAGAGAAACCCTGTCTCAAAAAAACAAAACAAAACAAAAACACTTAGAACAAAGGCCTGGAGAAATGACTTAGCAGTTAAGAGCACTGACTGTCAATTCCCAGCTCCTACAGGACAGCTCAGAGCTGACTGTAACTCCAGCTCTGGGGCATCCAGTTGCCCTTTTACGGCCTCTCTGGACACCTAAACATACACTCCACCCATACACATAATTTAAAATAAAACTAAAAAAAAAATTAAAGCAGAAACATACCATAGGATACATATTATTTTTCATTTCCCTTCCATATTATTATGCAATCTGCTTTCTGCTTGGTGGGTTCTTTTTGAATGTCACATGACAGGATGGGTCTCAGACCTTCTTTGGAAAAGATCTTTTTCATTCAGGAATCGACTCAGCTAACGTTTGCAGAATCTCCACCTCATTGTGTTCCCAGCATTGGTCTGGATACCAGGATGCAGATGGGCAAGTCTCTGCCTTCACTGTCTTCCCTGCCTCCGTTTACCATCTACCCTTGAGCCTTGGGGATCACACATTCTGGTCCCTACGTTACTGGCTGAATATCTTGATCGCAAACCTTTCTCACACTGTGAGACAAACCTGAGCTTCCACCCTGGTTCATGTTCTCTCAGGTAAGATAGACACGTTCTCCAAGCAGAGCATGGCATGGAGTTGGGGAGGAGTCCAGGAGAATGAGAAAAGAGCCATCATTGGAGCATTCTGGGTATGATAAAGTGTGCCCAAGGTGGGGTGCTCTGAAGGAGGTCCTGTGAGCTCAGGATGTGGCGTGTTTTATTTAGGACTGGAGGTGGGCAGAGAGGTTGCCATTACAAAGCATCGATCGCTGATTGTGAAGAGGATTCAAATTCCTGACAGCTTCAAGTACTCAACGCTACGAAGCCGTAATTATCTCAATACTGCAAAGGTTTGAGGTAAAAAAAAAAAAAAAAAAAAGTAACCAACAAAACCCAACTCTCCAGATGTGTGTCTTCTGTCTGGGGCGCTCTCGTCACATAACGAGAAGAGGACCCACTCAGGAATGAGTTGAGGCTGGCTCTGCTCAGTGTTCACTTTGAAGTCACTTAAACTCCATTTATCTGGTCCACAGATTGAGGACAGGATGGAAGGTTGGAAGGACACAACAGTGCGCAGACCCCTAAGAAGAGTTTGGGAGCATCTACTTCCGGCACAGGCGCTTTTGGAAAGAGTATGCAAAGGCAAGGTGTCGCTTCGGCTGCATGAAGGTGTGGGTATAGGCACGCCATCCCCATCCCACACCTGTCTGGTCCCTGATCTGCAGAGCCGCACCGAGGCTTTGTGTTGCTTGACTGTGTCAAGTCTGCAGCTCTGTATAATGTGAGCTGAGCTGGCTTCACTCAGCCCCGGCTACCAGGCAGGGGTCAGACCACCCTAGCCCAGGGAAGGTCAAGTGGGGCTCAGATTTTCAACCGGCCACTCTGCTATTTATAGCTGTTGTTCTCTTCATTTTCTCCCAGGTAGTTAATTATGTCCTTTATCTCCCTGGTTTTCTGAAAAGAATAATTGACTCAAAAGGCCGGATTGTCAAATATTTATGGAGGGTGGTGTGTGTGGCAGTGTGGCAGCCCTGGAAATCAGAAGGAGCCATTGAAAACCAGAGAACCAGGAAAGCCGGTGACCGGATGCCTCTAAGGTGCCCTAGTCCGGTGGCTGCAGATGTTTGTAGGGATAGAGCAGTTTCCCAAGGCAGGATCGGGCTGGTATAACACAATCCCAGGTAGCGGGCATCAGGGTGGAGCATGCATACCCTTTCCAAAGCAGGCAAACGATTCTCTTAAAAATTACATGTAGGCCCAAGAAAAAGACGATTACAGGTTGGATGTGGCCCAGGGGTCAGCAATTCAATGTTCTTGGGTGGTCCTACCCCTTCCACAGACAGAAAATACACAGATCCGGGGAGAGGACTTACCCTGTTAGTGACCAGATGGGCCTAGAACCCAGGCTTTCCAGCTAGCTGACTAGACCTTCTGCTCTGGAGTTGTGCTGGGAAATCGCCCCACCACAGCCCCTCTGCCCTTGCCCCCCTACGGGGAATATGATGTCAGTTTGACTGAAAACAAATGGTACCTCTTCAAGCGTTGCTTATTCCAAGAAAAACCCAGCCACAGACATATCTCTATCCCATGTAGAGCAGGCCCCTTTTGAATGGTCTACAGACTACTCTTTGCAGCTGACAAAGGACCTCCAAATAGCCTGGATCTCAGAATGTCTCCCCACTGTTAAAAATCCCACCCCAAAAGAATGGTTCACAGAGCCTAATCCCTCTTTTCACTCTGTAAAGTGGCTGTCCTTTCTAACCCCTGTCAATCAAAGGGTCCCTCACAGTTGATCTAGAACCCTGAGTTCCTGGACCTATGACACTGCCCTATAAGAGAAGACTGAAACCAGAGAGAATTTTCCTTGTGAGTTTCTGTTCAGGACAGATGAACTCTGTCCTGGTCATCTGCAAATGTCATTCTCCAGAAGCCACATGACTAGGGTGACAGGGGCCCTGGAGCAGCAGGAGAGACACAGGGTCCCTTAGAGACATAGGACCACACCTTCCAGCCCCACATCCCTGCTCTGGGATGAGCACTCATTATCTTCCTAGGCTTCACCCCCAGACCACTGCATCACCTTGTCTCAACTCACTTGGGAGCTATGTTTGCTCCAGCTGTCCTTTTCCAACTATGGGAATGAGATCACCACCAGTGGACATTTGTTGTTGGTCGTTTTTACTCTTTTACTCTTTTGGGGGCCCACCACCCAGCTCCCAAATAAATCACACATGGAGTCTTATTATTACTTATAAAAGGCTGGCCTTAGCTTGGCTTGTTTCTACCCAGCTTTTCTTAATTTTAAATTATCCTATTTACCTCTTGCCTCTAGGCTTTTTTTCTTTTCTTACTTCTGTATATCTTACTTTCACTCTTACTCTGTGGCTGGCTGGGTGGCTGGGTGGCTGGGTGGCTGGGTGGCTGGGTGGCTGGCCCCTAGTATCCTCCTCTCCTTATTCTCTTGCTTTTTCTTCTTTCCTGCCCAGATTTCTCCTTCTATTTATTCTCTCTGCCTGCCAGCCCCACCTCTCCTTCCTCCTGCCTTGCTATTGGCCATTCAGAACTTTATTAGATCATCAGGTGTTTTAGACAGGCATAGTAACACAGCTTCACAGAGTTAAACAGATGCAACATAAAAGAATGCAACACATCTTTGCATCATTAAACAAATGTTCCACAGCATAAACAAATGTAACACATCTTAAAATAATATTCTACAACAGATATTACTCCAGTATTTTCTATGTGGCTCAAGTCCCAGGAAAAGTCTAGTGGACAAGACTTGCTGTTCCTTCCCAGTGATGGCAGTAGGGTGCTGTGATTTCAGCAGCCGTTACTTACTCAGTGTTGACTACCTCTCAAGTGCAGAGCTAAGTCCTCAGAAAATCACTCGAGGGAGGCATTCTTATCTTGTGTGTGTGTGTGTTTGTGTGTGTGTGTGTGTGTGTGTGTGTGTGTGTGTGTGCGCGCGCGCGCGCGCAAGAAGAAATCAAAGTTCCGGGAAGTTAAGCAAATCACCTAATGGCACATAGGGGCAGAATTCAAATTTGTCCCCAGATTTGTTAGACCCTTTAACCTCACTCCTGCATGGAGTTTTATGCCTTTTACCTATCCCATTCCAGCAGACATTACTCTCAAATCACTGGCCTCCGCTAAACCCCAGGAGGTTCTGAACTAAGCTCTGGGGGAACAATGTCAGGGATGCAATAGTTTAAGTCCTTCTCAAGTCCACTAGGTGCCTCGTGTTTATAGGGACATTCGTGGGACATCAACCGTATTTACATGCTCCAAGCAGATTGGACCAAGATACCCTAGCGCATGCTACGCATTTACCTTACCATCAAATCAGCCCCCAGACCGACAAATGCTATTTTGATTTGACCATTGTTTTTACTAGGAAATAAATTTGATCCACTCGGAAGCGTTCTGTTGACACTCACTGGCTTTGTAGTGCTGACATTAAAAAGTACAAGACAGATGGACAGAGCCCACCTCCACGTAGCCCGTTTCCAAAGATGGTGACTTCCATTTCTGTAACAATTTATGTTTGCCCTTCTCAGCGCCTTCTGGGAATTCTCCACCCCCCAGCTCTGCTGTTGTGGAGTTTTTAAACATTTCAAACTTGTGACTGGGTGTGCGCGCACAGGGGTGGCATTCGTAGTTGAAGATGGGAGCATGTTTAATGCTGTGGGATGTTCTGTATGTCAAATGTGTTGCTAATAAAACACTGATTGGCCAGTGGCTAGGCAGGAAGTATAGACAGGACTAACAGAGAGAATTAAAAGAACAGGAAGGCAGAGGGAGTCACTGCCAGCCACCGCCAGGACAAGCAGCATGTAAAGATGCCGGTAAGCCATGAGCCATGTGGCAAGGTATAGATTTATAGAAATGGATTAATTTAAGATATAAGAACAGTTAGTAAGAAGCCTGCCACGGCCATACAGTTTGTAAGCAATATAAGTCTCTGTGCTTCCTTGGTTGGGTCTGAGCGGCTGTGGGACTGGCAGGTGAAAGGGATTTATCCTGACTGTGGGCCAGGCAGGAAAACTCTAGCTACAGTTTAATGTTGTGCAAACCTTAATTCCTGTTGACGGTAGGGATCCTCCTCATGAGTGAGGTCAGGGATGGGCAGCGTTAGCAGTGTATACCTCTGGATGATGCTCTGGTTTGTCCTGGTAAATACGCTGAGTGGCTTCACAGTTCCGAGGCTAAGGGCCTGAGGTCTTGGTGACAAGGCTGGTCTCTTCTGGAGGCCATGAGGGAAGGGTCAGTTCTAGACCTCTCTCCTCAGCTTGCGGGTGGCTGACCTTACCATGCCCTGCACATACGCTCCCCTGGGGTCTCTCTGTGACCCTCCTATCTTCTTACAAGGACACTGTTTAGACCAGGTTAGGGCCGACACAATGACCTCGCTTTAACGCACCACCCTCTAACGGGCCAATGGGAAGCATTGGAGGTTAGAGTCTCACCAGTGAACTCGGGGTCAAAGGGCGACCCGATTTAGCCTATAACAGATAGGCTTCCTTGTGGAATACCTTGCTCATGTTCAGCAGCATGCCCTCCACTCCCTGGGCTTCAGGAGAAGACACTGCTGCCCTCAGAGCGGTGAGCCTCCTGCTGTCTCTAGAAGGTCTATGGACGCATGTTAAAACTGTGCTGTGTGTCCTACAAGCCTTAGCATCCTGCAATTAACATACTTCACCAGCCTTGACTCAGTAGCCCATGATTTGGTCTTTATCCCCAGTTTGCACACCAGGAAGATGTGTGCATTGCATTTGCTGAAGATGAGTCATTAATGAATGGTAGAGCCATGGCATGGGTTGAAGCAGTTCATGCTGTTAGTGTCTGCCTTTAGATAAAAGCCTTCTATTGGGAGGTGGGAGCAGCCTTTAATTTCCAAAGGACTTGACTTGATTATTACACAATGTGTGTGTTTGTGCGTGTGAGTGTGAGTGTGTGTGTGCGTGCGCGTGCGTGTGCATGTGTGTGTGTGTGTGTGTGTGTGTGTGTGTGTGTGTGTGTCTGCCCATGTGCACACACATGTGCTGAGAAGAGGTTAAAAAGTCTTGTTTTATGAGTGCTGTTGTTTGTTGGTTGGTTGCTTTTGGTGGGGGTGGCGTTTTGTTTTGTTTGAGACACTGGGTCCCCATGCTGACCTTGAACTTAGGACTCTGAATCTTGTCTCCCAGGTGCTGGGATTGTAGGCATACACTACCTTGTGTGCCTTATTTCCTTGGCTTGTCTGTTTGGTAGTGGTTTGGTTTTGTGTGGAGGGTGGTTCAAAGGATTCCTGGGAGGTAACCCATTCTTGGGCTTTTGGTTTCAAAGATGAAAGCCTGAGCTTGGGAAGATGGCTGACGTTTAACAAGGAAAGAATGGGTACCATAAGCTTGAGTTTGACCAGAGGGCTCCCCAAGACTTGGAGACACTGTTTCCTAACACATAGATGTCTGTACACACTTGGGTCCACCTGCCCAGGGATCTTGAGGTAATAGAACCGTACACATTGTTCCTCTGACTCATGTGACTCTGAACCCCTGTCAGTCCCTGAGACCAAACCCAGTGCAGAGAGAGAGACTCTAGGGAGGTCATCTCCTCTAGATGGACAGTGGCCTGGTGCCAGAAAGCCCAAAGGTTCTTCCCTAAGGGAGGATGTAGAACCCCCAACAATTGATCCTGGGGTTCTCAACACAGAGGAGAAGAGATACACACACCAGGTTTATTTTATCAAGGAAAAGGAATATGATATTTCTTGCACTCTGAATATCACAGAGAAGTTCATATTATGTTTATTCTGTCTCCTTTCCAATCTTCAGTGTTTTTCATTCAAACTGAGAGGTCCCACGCTGAGCATGATAGACTAGTCAAGAGTATACAGAAGGGAAGTGCAGATCTTACTCCAGCCAACTCAACTGATTTCAGGTCCCATCCCATGATGTAGCTTAGACACTAATACCCTCTACGTATTTTTTGCTACCTTATCTGTGTGTGGTCCATTTCCCCAAGCCATGAATCAAGTTCCTCCTGCATAGGAGCCAGATCTTCTTTATTTTTTAACCTGTATCTTATAAAGGTCAACACAGAGTTCAGCACCTAGAGCATGCACACAGTATGAAGAAATGTCTGCTTCGTTTTGAATCATATTTGTGCATAGAGCTATGGGGGGAGCTGTCCCACAATGATAGGTCTGTGCTCCTCTGCCTCTCCTGTGCTCACATACATACACACACACACACACACACACACACACACACACACACACACACACACACAATTTTTTAAAAATCTGGAAAAAAAAAACAACAACCACAGTGTAATAACGTTCACCGGCTCCCGTCACTGCAGTGCCCCAGCTCTGCCTGGCTCTCCGCTACCAGTTGTAAAGCCAGCCCAGCAACAAGTCAAAAGCTCCTGAGCACTGCAAGCCAAATAGCTGGAGGCCTGTGGCCATTGAGAGGGGGAGATGGGAGTCAGGGTCAGCTGAGGGACGGTGTTGGGAGGTCTGAGATGCTTGGGGTCCTGAGCTGAGGCGGCAAGTGTGTGCACAATCCAAGGGCCACTTCTGGTGTTGCTGCATTGTAGCTGGATACACATTCTGCACGACTTAAACCCTTCACGGCCTGTTGGTCGATAGTGTTGTCATTATCTATTCTTCCTAGTTCCGTCTGCAGTGTGCTTTCCTTCAGTCTTTTTTTTTCCTTAAGGGTCTGAGGCTATTTAATCATTGCAACTGAGGACCTAAGGTATTTTGTTTGTTTGTTTTGTTTTTCTGGTGAAATATGTATATTTTAAAATCAACTTTTTTTCATACAATATTCTGATCATGGTTTCCTCTCCCTCATCTCCTCCCAGATTCTCCCAATCTCTTAACTCACAAAACTCCATGTCCCCCACCACCACTTTTGAAACAAGGTCTCTCTATTATGTAGCTCTGGCTGTCCACGAACTCACTGTGTAGACCAAGCTGGCTTCAGATCCACCAGTCTCTGTGAGAAGATTAAAGGCATGCACCACCATGCCCAGCCTCTCTCTCTCTCTTTAGAAAATAAGCAAGCACACTGAGCAGGGGGTGGTGCACGCCTCTAATCCCAGCACTTGGGAGGCAGAGGCAGGCGGATCTCTGTGAGTTCAAGACCAGGGAATTCCAGGACAGCCAGAGCTGCTATAACAGAGAAACTCTGTCTTGAAAAATAAAAAATAAAATAAAATAAAATAAATTGAAACAGAAAGAAAAAGAAAAGAAGCAGGCAAAAAAAAAAAAAAAAAAAACAACCAGAATAAAACATACGAAAAAAATAGAAAAATAGCAAAGAAAAAACAGGAGAAACACATACACACACAAACACACACACAAAACCCATTAAAAACACAAAATTGAAAACCATAATACATAAGCAAAGACTAGTAAGGTAAAAATAAAATGCCCAAACAACACATTACAAGACAAAAGAAATTCTCCAAAAATAACATTGAATTCACTTTGTGTTGACCGTCCACTGCTGGGCATGGGGCCTGCCCTTAGGTGTGGCTTTTATACCCAGTGAGCCTCGTAATGTTTCCCTGAAAGCAGTTGACAGGGCTGTAGACATTTCCAACTACAATACAGATTTCAGTTCCTGTCAGTGTTGTCTGTTCTGAATGACAGAGTCTGTAGTTCTATTGGTTGATACATAGATATTTCAGGTTGTTTTTCTTCTTGGATTGACACTTTGGTTGGTGTGCAATGGCCCTTTGGTCATTTTCTTTGCTCTACAGTCTGCTTTACTTAAAATGAACACAAATAAATACTCCTGTTTCTGTTTGGTTGGTGTTTGTACAATGTCTCGTCCAGTCTTTATTTTCAGACTTCCCCTATAATCATATTTTTAAAATATTTTATTTATGTTAAATTTCCTTTATTTTTAATTTATGTCTATGGGTGTTTTGCTTGCATGTAGATCTGCTTGCCCTATGATGAATGCAGTGTCATCAAAGGCCTGAAGAAGGTATCAGACCCCCTGAGACTAAAGTTATAAATTTTTTCCCCTTTTTGTTGAAAATAGCTTCTTTTCTCATACACTATATCCTGATTACAGTTTCCCCTCCCTCTACTCCTCCCAACCTCTTCCCACTCCCATATAGATGGTTGTGAGTCACCATGCTGTTGTTGGGAATTGAACCCAGGACCTTTAGAAGAGCAGGCAGTGCTCTCAACCGCTGAGCCATCTCTCCAGCCTCTGTAGCCACAGTTAAGCTAACTTCTTATAGACAGACTATAGTAGGTCAAGATTAGTTTTAAATCCATTTTGCTACTCTCTGTCTTTTAATTAGTTTAATTGGAGCATTTATAATTAATACAATTTTATTGACTGGTTCTTACGCCTCTCTTTTCATAATTGCTCTTCTTTGTTTTGTATTTACTTTTTTCCTGCCTTTTCTGTTCCTTTTCTAGAGTTCCATTTGCATCATCAGTAGTATTTGTACCTTTAGTGTGATTTCCACCAGCGGTGTCTGTGGAGAGGATGCCATGTGCGCACAGTAGGCGTCTGTCTACTTGTGACACCTTTTCACTAGTTCAAGTGATGGAGAGGAACATGATGGTGTGGTTTGCATGCTGGTCCTCTCCAAAAGCTGGTTAGGATTTAATTGCCATTATAACAGTATTGAGAAGTGGAACCTTGTGAACCCCCCATGTGTGAACTAATGCACTATCACAGCAGCGGATTTGTTAGCATGGAGTGACCTCATCACTTCCTCTCTCTCTCTCTCTCTCTCTCTCTCTCTCTCTCTCTCTCTCTCTCTCTCTCTCTCGCCTTTCTGCAATGTTATGATACAGGAAGAAGGCCCTTGCTGGAGGCCAGTTTTTTGATTTTGTATTTCCCAGCTTCCAGAGAAGCAAGGCAACAAATTTCTATCCATTATAAATAACTCAGGCTGTGGTAGTCTATTATCACTTCACCTTCTTTTATGTCCCTTTATGTTCCTCATTTATGGTGCAAATAACTCCAATGTTTTCTCTATATAATGTAAACCCGTGCCAGACAATGTGGTAATGTTCTCAATTATCGTTTGATAATAATGAAAATAAGTATAATTCAAAAATCCAAACTATGGAAAGTACATCTTGTTCACCCATGTGTTTGCCTAGTGTGTGTGTTTTCCATCCCGGTACACCAAGATCCCTTCATTTACTTCCTTTTTGTCTGGGTAACTCTTTAGAGCCGTCCTTCTACAGCAGAGCTGGTGACAGATCCTCCTGGGGTCCCTTCAGCCGGGAATGGCTCTCTTTCACTTTGTTTCAGAAGGTCATTTTTCACCAGGCCTACGATCTGGATAGATAGTTCCTTCAGGAAGCCATTTTGCTCTCCTCCCATTAGCTACCCCTGGCCTTCTGTCTTCCTTCTAAAAGCAAGCTATCTTTTCCCCACTCTGGCTGCTTTCAAGACTTTTGTCTTTAGTTCTTCAGAAGTCTGATTATGAAGAACTTATTTGTGTATTCCTCTTCAAATTTGTGTGTGTGTTTTGAATTGGTAGAGTTATTTCACCTGAAAATTTGAGAAAATTTTAGCTGTTATTTCTTCAGCTTCTTTTCATTCTTTTTTTTTTTTT
>CABHPP010145441.1:0-27515 GCA_902168425.1 Peromyscus attwateri
AAAAAAAAAAAAAAAAAAAAGGTAATTTAAACCTACCTCTCACTGTGCTTCCAATCCTAAATGCAATGATGATGGAAGTCTGGCATCTATTCATCCTCAGTATAATTGGCTCTAACCTTCTCCCAGCTTCATTCTCTGCCAGGGAAGGGAACTGAACAGTACGACAGACATGAACTTTACTCTTCCTAACTTGGAAGGACTTGTTAGGACACTGTTAATACACAAGAAACATATTTTCTTTGCATTTCTTCACACAAGCTTTGACATACACATGACAACTATATAAATTAGGAGAACAGAAATAAAGGACATTTTTTTAAATAATTTAGAACTATCTGGAGCCTACAGTTCAACACAGTGGTACACTACGGAAACCATTTCCACCACCCACAGCATGATGCCGTGGCACCTCATAAGCTACACTTGAACCTCATAAGCTGCACTTGAACCTCATAAGCTGCACTTGAACCTCATAAGCTGCACTCAAGTGAGGATATGGAGTCACTGGAGATCACAGATACTGAAGCAGGAGAGTAAGACAAAGAAATTAGTCAGGAAGGCCCAAGCAAAGCCTTACAAAATTAATATATGACAAAAACAAGTTGGCAAAAAGGTAAGCTAAAAACCCTTGGCCCTGGCCAACTGAGCCCAGCTTGTGCCCCCGGCACAGCACAGAGGCACCCCAGAATGTCCCCAAATACCTCCTACTCACTACAGTACTAACTCACTGGATCCTGGGTGAAGATTCAAAAAGCTAATGAGAAATGCAATGCATGAAGTTGTATGTAGGACTACGTGTAACAGATAAGAGTTTACTCCAGAAAGCCTGCCCTATGCAAATAAGCTAAGAATTCCAGGTCTTGTGCCGTAAAAGCTTCATCTTTACACATTTGCCATTTGAGCTTCTGAACTTTCTCTCTGCCCTCCCCCCAACCTGCCTCCTCCCTTGAAAGCAAATCTTTTTCTAATGAGTGGTCTCTTCTGCTCCCATCTGTGTATTTCCATCTAATTCTTTGTCCCAGAACACAAGAACCTGGAACTCCTGTAGGGGTGCCTACTGAATCCATTGACATTAATATGGAAAATTAAAAAAGGGGGAGGTGCTGTGAGAAAACTTGACTGATGAACTTAATGTAGTTAATAACCAGGTTGGGAAACTTTGCCAGAATGACTTGAAGCATTCAGCATCTCTGCTATCAGGAAAGATCAGGATCGTCCAAGCAAAAAGAAAACAATTAGGCCGGCCATCTTTTCTCTGCGATGATGAAAGGCCCTCCAGGAGGTGAGGGGTCCCAGAGAGAGAGAAGTAATTAAAAGCGATGAAGCAAAAACTGCATGCTGTTATTTCCTAGGAATTTCTTCAACTTAACCTCCAAGTTTGAAAAGAAACAGCAAACATAGTAATATCCTGAGCAGCAATTCCGACTTCTTGGTCATCTGTGTATTACAATCAACCCTGGGAGAGGAAAGAACGGGAAAATGTCTGACAGTGTCTCAGATCAACGATAGCTGGCTACCCAGTGTGGAAAACTCAGATAATACCTCCACTTTTCCCCCCTAAATGGCCCAGGCTGCTCTTATGCTTGTATGCTTGCAATCCTCGTCATCTTGAGGGCTGGAATTACAGGTGTGGGCCACCAGGCCTGGCATACATTCTGAAATTGAAGCCTAAGCTACCAACCTTTATGACGTATGCTCCAAACTCCACCCAGGCAAAAAACTCTGAGTGACCTGGTTTGTGACCACTTTTCTTCTCTGTCCCTCTTCCTCCTCGCCTTGCCTGCTCCCTTCCAGATAGTTCTGGAACTCCTTCCACTGGATCCAGCCTCTAGACTATCACACCAACCACGCCCTCTGCCTACATAGTCCTCTCCCTTCCCATCTCCTCATAGCATACTGAGTCTTTTATTTTCTTTAAACTTCGTTCTTTGGCAGTTTCATGCATGTATGTATTGATCATATTTACTCCCTACTTCCTATTTTCACTCTCCTTGGACTCCCCAGCACATCCCCTTCCACCTTCATGTCTTTATTTTTCATTGTAATCCACCAAGTCCATTTACTTAATTAATGCCTGCTGGAATGTTGACCAATCCTCCTGGCCTGATCTTGTGCGGGTAACCATAGCGGCAGTGAGTCTGTGAGTGCAATGACCACATCATGTGCAGAAGACAGCACTCACAGGACTCATCCTCAGGCTCCTCACATTCTTCCCTCCCCACCTCCTCATAGCATCCTTGTCTTTCCGCTCTCAGCCCGAAGGGCATCTCAGTGGAGTGTCTCTTCTGGCTCCCCATACATTAGAATGTGTGCTCCATGAAAAGCCTACCGTTTGTCTGCTTTGTGTTAGGTAGTGTGAAGGAACACATGCTACCACTTGTTAAAATTCTAGGAAATGCTTTATCAAGACAACTGTAAGAGTTAAAACACAGTGGAGAGCAGACTTAACTTCAAATACAGCCAGGATTAACAGGAGACTGATAGCCAAGGAACAGAGTGACAGGGTCCACAGTGGAAAACAACTGAGAAGAGACATGAAGGGAATTCCTGCTGAGCTGACCTAATGGGATTCTTGTTGAAGGCAAGTTGGGGTGATCAGAGATCAAAAGCCAGGGAAACTTAACAGGCCTCCTTGCTGGACTGGGGCTATCTGGACAGGCCCCAGGGAACTCCAGGAATGTCATGGTTGGGTCTACTCAAGAGGAGCAGGCAGAGAAGCTAACTAAACCTTGATCAAGAGGAGAATCTTTGTTAGCAAGGAGTTAAGTGTTCAAAAGATCTTGACTGATGGATGAATGAATGAATGAATTTTTTTTTTTTGCTCCAAATGAAAGGAATAGACCTGCAGTTTAAATTGTTACATTGTTTCACTTTCTACTTTGACCTCAGGGCCACTAATACCACTACAAATAAGAGTAAACAAGAAAAGACTGCCAGTAAATAAACTATGATCTAGCAAGACAAATCTCAAAAAGCTTAATAATCAATGATGTCTTTTATTATTTAATTATTCTTTAAGCATTTATAGAGAGCTCACTAAGTCAATGCACTGGTTACTCTTCCAGGCAGACAGGCAAATACAAAGCAAAGAGTCTGTCTCCAAGTTCATTGTCTACTTAAGAACATTGTCATTGTCCATGAACAGATGGGGTTTGGGGAACAGTGTTGGGGTTACTGAGGTAGAGAAGGACAGAAAGGAAACACTGCTTGGCAAAGGAAAGGAAAGAGAATGATTCAGCAGAAGCCATTGTAAGAATTTCCTAAACCAAGTGCCTATGATGCAACCTATGTCAGAAGTTATTAGGCAGCCCTGTCCAACTTCCACAAAAGCACAGCCCTAAGCTATGACCCACATGAGTCACTTTCTCAAGGAAGCCAGGAAAGGTGCAGGTGGGTGGAGTCAAAGCTTTGTGTTGAGCTTAGACAGCCAAGCAATGGAGCAGCTGCTCTTCCATGTTATGTTAAAACCGGAAAGTATGAGTATGAATATGAAAGACGGTCCAGTTGTTGCAGAGCAGATGTCAAAGCAGAAAACTTGGCCTACCTACCCATGAGAATATGACCTTCTAATGAACTCAGAGAGATGGGGAAAGGAAACGTACTCCTCACACGCATGGTCCTGCCACAGTATGGATGCTCTCATGGACAGATGTTCAGACTCCCCACAAGTGAAAAGGCCAGGGGAGGAGAGGATAGGGATTGAGGTATTCAGCCCTCGTGCACTCTGAGCATGGTCCCTGCTCTCCATGGAGAGAAGGGTGAGCTACAAAGCCGAATAAGAAATGAAAATAATGCCTATGCATTTTTTAATTTCAACATTACAAATATTCGAGCTTATCATGACATTTTTCTAATAGTTAGAGAAAAAAGTAGGTTTTTAATGCTCTTCAGCTTTATTTGAAGAGTGTCACAACTCAGTAACTACATGATTCCATGCTGGACGAGCAGGAAGGCTCGCAAGGAGCAAACTCTCGGTGAGAGGCGAGGATGGATAGCAGCAGTGACTTCAACACACGTTCTTGGGAAGTGTGTTGATTGGAAGCTCCTCTTCCTGCAAGTGGATGCAACTAATAAGAACTTGATAACAGTAGGACAGGTATCTGAGCCTCGGGGAAAATTACAGATGGAATAGATACCTCGGGGTGTATACGAGACTTTTAAATCTAAATTGAATCTTTATTTAGAAATCAATTTGTGTGGGTAGACTCATGGCCCAGGGGTATTTGTTTGCTAGTTTATGAATGTTTCAAGCTAGTGATTTCTTTCTCTTAATGTTATAAATGACTCTGACTAAATAAAATATGAGCATAGATTTGTGTAATAAATATGCCTCTGACATTATCAATTTATTTGTCCTTTGAAATATACAGACTTTATCTAAAAACAGTTATTTTACTATCAAACCTTTTATTTTATGAAATTATATTGTCTGTAAATAGCTCATTTCCCCCTGTGGTCTGTGAAGGAACTAAAATAATAGAATTTCAATTTATTCTAAGGGTTGTGAGGTCAACACGACTCAACTTCCAAGTAAAGAAAAAGTTAGGTAGACAGAAAGATTTAACCTCTATTTCATGTAACAAAATAATTTGCATAATTTATTTTTAAAGAAAAGGACATACAATTCTCTCTAAAGCTTCTGGAGTTGGTTCTTGTTAAACCACATCTCTATCCTGAAAATCATAGGGTCCCAGAGGCTGGAGAGATGACTCAGGAGCTCTTGGTGGTATTTCTCAAGGACCCAAATTCAGTTCCTAGCACCCATGCTGGGCACCTCAAAGCTGCTTGTAACTCAAGATTCAGGGATTTCTGTGTCCAAGCACACACACATATACATAAACAAACAAAAATAAGTAAATAAAGATTTTTAAATTTGGATCCTTATTCTGGCAATATCATCCTGTTGACACAGCCTAGTGGGGAAGGTGTTCTCAGCACCACACAGAACAAGGGCAAGGAGACTGACATGTCCTGGGGCCAGAACCAGGGCTGCCAGTCACCAACGAGTACTCCTGTCCCCTAAGGAGAGAATCAATTGCATCTCATTGACATGATATCTAAAGAGTCTAGAGTAGTGCTGGTGAATGAGCAGATCGAGTTATGGTGACATCATGGGCCGAATGGGTCCAGCTGGCTTGGGAACAAATCCATAGCAGGGTATATGGACAGTAGAGACCATGTCTCAATAACGACAAGAATCTAGGGTAAAATTCTTGTTCTGATAAATATCTGTTGGGAACTACAGAAGCATGTCTTCATTGGCCAGACAAGATTACAGCAGAGATATGTGGTCACAGAGGGTTCTGAGCAGACGTGAGCAACACAATTTCTCAGTGGCACATGGCCAACAGTCAAGACAGAATCCCAATTCTACTTCCTCTCATGATCATATTAGCCCCCAAATTCTAAAGTAATATTTACCTAGATATCTGGAATCCTATGAGAGCAAATAACATGAAGACTTTCCAAAAGAAAGTAAGAAAATATCAGCCTCCTGGAGAAGGAAATGTGGAAATCAGAAAAGCAATAGTTGTACCAATAGATAAGGTAGTAAGGAAAAGATGAATTTTTAACTATTGGCTCCATAAATTGGAAGTGATGGTAAGCCATCAAGGCTTACCAGCATTCGTCAAGCCCCATTTCTTCTTGATCATCAAGTTTCCTATTCAAGGTTCTCTTTTCCAGTAAAATCTCCTGCTGTGCTCCAGTATTCCTTAATTACATTTTCATGTTTTCTGCTATCATGGCAGAATGCTACAGAAAGTAATTATGGAGCTAATAAAAAGAATGAGAACTTTTTTCTTCAATTTTCCCAAATGTATACAACAAGGCAGGGTTGTAAACAGAGGCTTATATAGTTTGCCCTACATTTGCTTAAACAGATTAATACACCATCTGCCCTTCACGAAGAAACTGTCGATGGTGAAAACTAAACAGGAAAGAAAAGACATTACTGCACGCCAAACTTGTAGCTGGAGAGTTTTCTCTCCAGCTCCCGCCAAGCCCCGCCAGTCCTGGAGCCCACTTATAAAATAAACACACAGACGCTTACATTATTTAAACTGCTTGGCCATTAGCTCAGGCCTATCATTGTCTAGCTCTTACTCTTATATTCAGCCCATTACTATTAGTCTTTTTTGCCACAAGGCTTGTGGCTTACTGGTACCTTACATCTTCCTTGTCCTGGCTGCGGCTAAAGGTATAGTAAATGTTTTTGATAGAAAAGTTTATAAATATGGACAATATCCATCAATCAATACATTGAAACATTCCAAAGTCCCTGTGAACTCATTTCTGTACTGAGGAGACCTAGCAGCCCTAACTACTTTGTAAACTCTTCCTCCTCACACAGACTGTGAAAGTGTCCTCCTGCCATCCAGTGTTTTTTACAGCAGTGTTTTATTGACTACTACAAATTTTTGTTTGTTTGTTTTGAGACATGGTTTCTCTGTATAGCCCTGCCTGTCCTGGAACTCACTCTGTAGACCAGGCTAGCCTCAAACTCACAGAGATCTGCCTGCTTCTGCCTCCTGAGTGCTAGGATTAAAGGCATGCACCACTACTGACTGGCAACTACAAACTATTTTAATAATAGATTATTGTTTATTTCAACTAGTCCCTTGTTATATATAGTTTATTTCTAGTTTTTTCCCTTGGCTATTTCTTTACGTTATAGTCTTTAAAGCAGCATCACAACATTAAAGGGCAAGGAGATGTAAACACTTTGCTTTGCGTTGACATCACTTTCCAAAATGACTGTGCCAACTTATCCTTGCCCTCCCCTGGAAGGTAAATAAGTGTTAGTTTTCTAGTATCAGTCCTGAGAGTGGCCTTGTTTGCTTCCAATTACTGACAAACCAATAAGAGACAGCGTGGTGTTATTTGTATTTGCATTGTCGTAAATACCAGCTGAGCGGTTTCTTCACACTTGCTGGCCATGCTAATTCCCTGTTTTTCAAACAACCTACTTATATCTGTCCTAGTTTCATTTCTGTGGCTCTAATAATATCTAATAAACAGGAACTTAAGGGAGAAAGGGGTTTTTTCAGCTGGCAATTCCAGGTTACAGTTACCATGGGGAAGCCAGTTCAAGAGCTACAAACAGCCAGTCACATGTCTACAGTCAGGAGCACAGAACGAACCCATGCTCGCTCACTGTACAGTCAGGAGCACAGAATGAACCCATGTGCCCTCACTGTACAGTCAGGAGCACAGAATGAACCCATGCGCCCTCACTGTACAGTCAGGAGCACAGAATGAACCCATGCGCCCTCACTGGCTTGCTTACTTGTTCATTCGCTTGTGCTCAGCTCAGTTTCTCCACTTTTAATACAGTTCAGGACCTAGGGAATGGTGCTGCTCACAGTGGTTTGGGTACTCCCACATCAGTTAACTTCAGGCCATCCCCCTACAGGACAACACAATGTAAACTTTCTTCCCAGCCTATGCTAAGAGGTATCAAGTCGACAATTTACACTAACCATTGCATGTTTGCCATGTCCCAACCCTTTTTCCGTCAGGGTCGCGTTGTAGCTCAGGCTGACCTGGAACTCACTGAATAGCCAGGTTAGAGTCGAACACGATTCTGCTGCTGCTGCTGCCTCAGCCTCATGACTCAGTGCTGGAATTTCAGATGAGCCTCACCATGCCCAGGTCTAAGATCATTTGATACTTGCTAATACTTTCTTCCTTAAGTTATCTAGTAGTTTTGCTTTTGTATTTCATCTTTCATCTATCTAGAATTTATGCTGTCCTTATTTTATAAGATTTTGATTCCTTTCTATTTCTGTGGTTTTTGTCAAGCAGATTTTTAAAACAGTGTAAAACTTTCTCCAAGCAAATCTTCTTACAGCAGAGGCCGTTGCATATATTAGAAGTGAGAACGGGGCTGTTCTGGCTAAAGCAGTAGGTGATGGTCCTGGAGAAGGGACTTCTTCATTGGCCAGGAAGAATCTACAATCTCCACCTGTAGTTCATTAATTCTTTCCTCGCTCTTATATGAACTTTCCCGAGAGAGACATGAAATAATGTCTGTTCACCCCCGATAGGGTACCAATGACAGACCACAGTTTGAGTCCACCAATGTCCAACTTGGCAAATTAACTAATTTACTGAGCTTTCGCACAGTATGTTGATGAGGGGTTACTTACAGGAGTGACTCCAAAGCAGCCTCCCCTGGTTCTAAGGTCTCACCCCAGCACAGATGACTGCTTTCCCATAGATGCACAGGCAGAGCCCTTCACTGAGTTAACCTTCCGCAGACTATGTACTCAAGTATCTCCCAAGACCTTGAGACCATGGTGGCTTGGGCAGGATCACACAGGCTGGAAAGAAGGCATAGGACAGGTTGGCTAGAATCTCAGGCAAGGTCCTCCCACCACTCCTTCCATTCAGAAACATCAACAGGCTTGACCTTGAGGGTCTCTAAAAGAAAAACAGTCACAGACACACTGATGAAAATGTTGCTGGTGTTATGTTCAAGGGACAGTACTCTACAACACTTACAGTTTGAAACTCCACTGTTGTGTTACATTCTTGCCTGGCTTGGATCTGCTTCAGTCTTCACAATGTATTGTTGTTGGGGGTTTTTACTCTTTTGGGGGGGCCCACGACCCAGCTACCAAATAAATCACACACAGATGCTTATTCTTAATTATCAACGCCCAGCCTTAGCTTGACTTAGTTTCTAGCCATCTTTCTTTCCTTGACTTAACTTATCCCATCTACCTTTTGCCTCTGGGCTTTTCCCATTTTCTTACTTCTGTATCTTACTCTTACTCCATGGCTTGCTGTGTGTGTAGCTGGGTGGCTGGCCCCTGGAGTCCTCCTCCTTCTCTGACTGCTAGATCTTTTCCTTCCAGATTTCTCCCTCTATACATTCTCTCTGCCTGCCAGCCCCACCTATCCTTTCTCCTGCCTTGTTATTGACCAGTTCTTTATTCAACCATCAGGTATTTTACACAGGCACAGTAACACAGCTTCACAGAGTTAAACAAATACAACATAAACAAAGGTAATGCCCCTTAAAATAATATTCTACTACAGTGTATCCAATTCTTTATTCATCTATGACTTTGCCAATACCCTGTTGCTTTAGAAATTTAAGTCTAAAATATACTTTCTCATGTACACACACACACACACACACACACACACACACACACATCATTCTTTCAAAAAAATCTGATACTGTGTTCTTTCATGTTTACATCTGAATTTTTTATAAATGTATCAGTCTTACTCACCCCGTGGCTACCAATAATATTTCAGAAGGATTATACCAAATTCCTAAATTAATCTGAGACTGACTGACATCCTCATTTTGAGTTTTTTGATTAAAAACTATAATGTAATGATGCATATTTCAACTTAGTTTTCCTTTCAAAGAATTTATATGAATTTTATGCATTTCTTATTACTTTTCCATACTAAGATTATTATAAAACTTTTCCTGCCTTGCTATTATCAGCTGATTAAAAAATCCCCTATAGCTCTTTATGTTCTTCTTAATGATTGTCAAACTGTTGTGCTTTGTTGTTTAGGATCAGTAACAAATCACGATCACCACGCTGCTTCTTTTTCAAATCTAATCTCACTGGATAAACATTCCAGAAGAATGTTATATCATACAGCCCCTAGTGACAAGGGTACCTCAGGTATTAGCTACTAGCTACAATATAAATGGATGGAAATAAACATTGTAAGACATTTGCTAGGAAAATACTTTTCTACCCTAACTTTAGGCTTTTTAAAAAATTTTTTAAAAATGGGAGGTAGTGGTGCTAAAGAGATACTCATATGGTACAGTGCTTTCTTAGCAAGCATGAAGGCCCAAGTATGGGCCCCAGAACCCATGTGAGAAACCAGGCATGTGGTGCATGATTGTAATCCTTAGCTGAAGAACAGGACACAGGAGGATTCCTGGCCTCACTGGCCAGCCAGCCTAGCCTAATGAGCAAAGCCCAGGTCCCAGTGAGAGACCCTATCTCACAAAACAAGGTAGACAGCTCCTGAGGAACAACACCAGAATGACCTCTGGAGTGTACACACACACACACACACACACACACACACACACACAAAGACGCAGAGAGACAGACAGTATGGTTGTTTGTTGATGCTTTGCTGGTTGGTTGGCTACTTACTTGCTTGGTTTGAGATAAGGACTCTCTTTGAAGCTCAGGTTTGCCTCAAGCTCACCATCCTCCAGCCTCAGCTTTCCCCATGCTGGGATTACAAGTAAGCACTCCCACACCTGCTAGATAATGATTTTCATCAACTCCTCTTCCCATAGTGGATTGTTCTGCTCCTCTCAGCTGTGGGTATAATTAATCATATCGATACCTTTCTCCCATCAAACCATCTCTGAATTTCTAGAAGTTATTGGTTAATTTAAAACTGTTCTTTCAATATAATGCTGAATTTTATTTGCTAGAACATTTAAATGGATTTTGTTCCTGTGTGGGAGAGAAATTAGCTGATGGCATCTGAGTTTTGATACTTTGTTAGGAATTGCTATCAATGTTCCATTAGCTCCTTAGATGATTTAGGAAGCTAAATTTGATACTACAATTTTAATAAAGTGTATGCTTCCAGGGTAAATTGCAAACATTGCTCATTAGCAATTAATGATGAAATATTCTATTTATATCTATGTGAAGTTCCATAAGACAAAAGGATTGCCTGGTGAGGTTAGGCAATAGGTTGTCCTAAAGATAATAGAAAAAATCGAGTCCAGCTAATATATTAATAGAAAGTTACAGGTGTAATCTACCATTAAAAAAATGAACATTAAATCTGATAGCCAATTCTCAAGTTGTGGTTTTCAGGCATGTGCTTCAGGTCATGTACTATGTCCCTTTGGAACAGACAAGGCTCACTGAAAATATGAAAGTAGAAGTCACCAAGGAGTAATGTAATGGCTGTGAACAGATTACACTCTGTTTGCAGAGCTTGTTGAGTACATTTGTCTCACTGGATGCTCTCCTAAGCTTCTATGAGAGTGTCATGATCTCTCTCGGGACAGTTGGTTACAAAAGCAGAATTATTCTGCGGTCATGCCGGGGTTCTATTCTCAGCTAGTCTTCTCGGCTCTGGGTTCAAGATGCTGTGGCAGAGAGGCCCCACATGTGCCGAAGAGTCTGGTGGTTGCAATGGGAATATAAAGGGCCGTGAAGATCCATTCCCTGGTTCTCATCCTTGCCTTTTCCAGACATCCTGAAAATCAATCAGAAAGCAACCTTCCCTCTAGGGCCCTGATTCTTCTCCCTCCAGGGAAATGTTAAAAAAGGGAAGTAAAGACACAGCCCTTCTCCAAGAGCTGTGATTTCTCAAAGTGACACTGATACGTTTCCTTTATAGCTTGATGAAGAAACCTGAATGGAAAAGAAAATGAGAAATGGTAAGAAGAGGGAGGAAAAAGGAAGAAAAAGACTCTTAAACCCTTTCTCAGATTTAATGAACCTAAATTACAGGAATTCTGGGTTCACTTTTACCTTCAGAACATTCAGGAAGCACTGGCTGCTGCAGATACCGAAGTCAGTGGGCCACTCCCAGCATTGCCTCCATGGTTTCGTTGAGGATCCTTGGCCACCTAGACCAGCACTAGCCTCCAAGATCTAGGCTTCAGAGCCTACCCCGGAGGGAGGCAGGACAGATGGCAGAGGACACTCCCGAGCCACAGACAGCTCTGAAGTTCTCCCTAGAGGGGCTCAGAGGTGCAGCTCAGTTATATGGACTGGTAAAAGCTCTCAAACAGTCCTTGTGAAGCAAACTCACTGTTTGCCCCTGGTTGTATGTTTAAGTGAGATGACTTTGAGAGGCCAGTGGAACTTACAGAGAGGTTAAAGCCACCCTAACCATGTGGTACCCTAACTGCCACAGGAATTGAACCCATTGCCCCCAAAAAAACTGAGTCAAACATAGCTAGAGCTTTGATGTCACTAAAGAAAGAAAGAGAGCCTTGTCTGCACCCCAGGGCTCTGAACGGAGATGGGAGACCCAGGCAAGAGCAACCACTTGTTAGGTTCCTGTGAATTGGGTCCCTCAGGACAGAGAGAACTGAACTCATGCATATGAAAAGGAACAGGAAAAGGAAGAAAGAAAAGTGTGTCAGAATACAAGGAAGAGATTTTACATATAGCAGAGAAGTCAACGAAAGGAGTCTGGAGGTGGCCACCATTGGAAGCAGAGCTGGGTAAAGGTTGGCGAAAGGGATGGTGTGAATGTTGGCAAGCACCTAGCCTTCCCAGCTGTGGGGCCTTTGCTCACTAGGTTGTTTCCTGTCCATGTGACCAATGCTGACTCAAAGAGGAAAAGTGTCAACAATGTCAGCCTCCGGTACAGATGCTGGAGCTGTTCCTGACCACAGATCTGCTCTGGGTGTGTCCACAGTAACCAAATGACCACAGGTCTCCAATCTTTCCTTAACCAGACTGACTAGCTAGGTTCAGGCCCCAGCCAGCTATTCCAAATGAGCAAGCAACTCAACACATTTCTTCTGCCTCTCCCAGGAAACCACAGATCTGGCTTGCCAAGGAGCTGGGCTGCTGCTCCATCAGATCAGGATTGGCAATTGCTGTCAAGTGCCCAACAACCCACAAACTTGAATAAGGGCAGGGCAGTCAACCTCTCATTGGGCAGGTTCAGCTGCTCTCCCACAGGCTAGTATCCATGGGAACACCTCAGTAGCTGAGCTGAGCTCCTTGGAGTGTTACCTGTTACCATCACCATCCTACCTGGAACTTGTTAGAAATACAATTTCACAGCCCTATGCCAGCCCCACTGAAGCAGGAATTCTCCGGGCAGAGGCCCAGCAATGTGGGCGTTAGCATATCTTTCAGAGGATCCCATGTATGCTAAGGTTTATAACCCACCATTGTGGAGGAGGGCAGGTTGCCACCAGGTCTGCCTTTCTGGCTCCCTGGGATTGCCTTCAGGTAACCACCTTTGTCTAAGCTGATTTCTTAACCCTGTTCACCAAAGTCATCTTCCTTGTTTTCTCCAGGAAGGAGGGGAAGAGGAGACTCCTTACACTCAACAGCGGAGTGCCTTCTCCTGACTTCCTGCCTTCATCAGCATGTTAGATGAAAACTCCTGACCCCATGTGTTCACGATCAGACTTTCCATTTCCCTTTTAACACAGCCTCAGTCTATTATCTTCACTCTGTCTGCCAAACACTAATGCTTTTGTGCCTTTATTACTTCATGCAGGGGCTCTCATCCCTATACGGACCTACAAACCCCATTTTCTGATGCCACTTTTCCCATTTCCCTACTTCTGACAACACTTCTATGGGGCCCCCAGGAATTCATGGTGGTTGGTAGCAGCAAAAGGCTCAGAAAACTCACACACCCCACACCCAGTGTTTTCTCCAACTTCCTGTGGTGACAATAGACTGGCATTTGGAGTCTTATGCAGTGGATCTCCTGCCCCTGGGCCTGAAGTTGGAGCAGGTGTCCCTCAGGCTCCTCACTGCCACTCCCTGCGATTTTCTATTCCTCCTCCTCCTGTCCACTGTTGCCACCTTTTCCAGATTTGCACACTCACACCTGTGACCTTCTCCATAACCTATTCTGTTAGCTGTCTTAGCATTTGCTTCTTTGGTAGTACCCTAGATCTCATAAGGACCAACACGTCATCAATTCCATGACCTCAGATCCAGGCATCCCACTCTGATCAACATTTTCTATCTTTCCAGCTCACTTTAGCCAGTTTCAATAGTGCTTCAACCCAACCGGGACCTTGTCCATCTCATTTTTTACTCTTTGGGGGCCACCACCCAGCTCCCAAATTAATACACAGAGACTTATTCTTACTTATGAATGGCCTTAGCTTGGCTTGTTTCTAGTCAGCTTTTCTAACTTGAATTATCCTGTTTCTCTTTAGCTACGTTTTGCCTCTGGGCTTTTTACCTTTCTTTATTCTGTATATCTTTCTTTCCGTCTTACTCTGTGGCTGGATGTGTGGCTAGGTGGCTGGCTCCTGGTGTCCTCTTCTTCTTCTTCTTCTTCTTCTTCTTCTTCTTCTTCTTCTTCTTCTTCTTCTTCTTCTTCTTCTTCTTTTTTCTTGCTCCTGACTCTTCTCTCAAGCCTAGATTTCTCCTATTTATTCTCTCTGCCTGGCAACCCTGCCTTCCCTCTCCTGCCTAGCTATTGGCTGTTCAGCTCTTTATTAGATCAACATCAGGTGTTTTAGGCAGGCAAAGTAACACAGTTTTACAGAGTTAAACAAATGCAACATAAAAGAATGCAACACATCTTTGCATCATTAAACAAATATTCCACAGCGTAAACACATCTTCAACCATAATCCCCAACAGACTCTATTATGACACTCACAACTCTGTGAAGCATATTCTATGATTATTCTTTTGTGTATCTTATTCTACAGCTGGTAGATCTCACAGAGAGGTGAAAGAAGTGCCAAACAACACATCCAGGCAGTCAAGTTCAAGCAGTGGGCCATTAACCACTCTGTAATAGCATGTATCTATGAATGGGCAGATGTAGGGACATGTCACCATGTCAATACTATGTCTAAGCCATGTGAGCACTCTCTCTAGATCTTCTCCATTTTCTTCCTTAAGTGAAGCACTGAGAAAATCACCAGAAGTGCTGTGCAACAGAAAAAGAATGTGAGCCACAAATGTGAGGCACACATGTCAATTTTAAGTTTTCTAAGTAGCCATGTTTAAAATGAGAGAAGAAACAGATGAAATGAATTTTAACAAAAGCTGCCGTATCCAAAATATGATTCTTTCAATATTATACTTATGAGCAACAATTCAATATTAGTTTAACGATACTGTATCTATTATTGAGGCATGTGACATCTCTTTTTTATTACAACTCTTAGAAATCCATTGTATATTTTAAACTTATAGCTGATCTCAGTTTAGACCAGCTATAGTTCCAGTGGTCAGTGGTGGCCATATTGAATTCTGCAGTCCTAGGTTGAATAATGAGAGTGAAGTGAAGATGTGGATAGAGATGAGGCACTGGGGAAGAACTCTGGAGTACCTGTGGTTTATCTAGTTAGGAGAAACAATTAATAGAACTAATAAGCAGAACCAGGTTTACAATGAAATAAGACAATATAAACCTACATGAGTACGTATGATTTTATATGTGCATGTGTGTGTAGACACACAGACTATGCGTTCAGCATCAATAACCGGTAAGCCTGCAACTGGCTTCATTGAACACCAGCAAACATGACATATTTGTGTTAGTGACTTTTTGCCACTGTGACAGAAAGCCTGGAAAATCACCTTAAAAGAGGAAATGTTTGTTTCATCCCACAGTTTCAGAGACGTCTGTCCAAGGTTGGCTGGCTCTATTGAATGTAGGCATGTGCCAAGGGAGATGCATTATGGAATAGGAGCATGACAGAAAAAAACATTACTCATCACATGGCAGCCAGGAAGAGGAGAAAGAAAGAGAGGAGGGTCGGGAGACAAAACATGTTCTTCAAAGACATGGAATGCATGACATATTCCTTCCAGCTACAACCTACCTCCTGGTTCCTACCATCTCCCAAAAATGCCATCAAATTATGAATCATCAATTGATTCATAACTGATTAGGCCAGAGCTCCTATGGTACAAATACTTCCCCAAAGCTCTGCCTCTGAGCATTGCCCTGGGGTTCAAGACTGTAACACCTGAGGACATTTAGATCCAAACACCACTCCCCAACACAGTGTCTGAGCAGCCTGTGGTGGGATGCCATCTCTCTGGGGACTTCATCTCCTGTTGGATCATCCATCCCTTGTCTAACTTCCAGTCATGCTGGACCCTGCTCTGCTATAAACAGTATCTTCTAGAGTCTAAGGCCCCAATCCTTGTGCCGCCCATCTTTCTCTTCAGCCTGTTATCATCACTCCTGATATCTAAACAGCTATGATTTAACACACAGACATGCCTTGGCGCTACCCTTCCACTTTGCACAATTGTGCATCTCCCCTCAGCCAGGGTTTTATTAGTATAAAACCACATCCTAAAGAAATACACTGGAAATGACCTTTTAGCCACCCACCCTCTAGCATGGCATCCTTCTTTTGATTCGACCTCTCCTCTCTATTTAAAGCTTGTCATCTTTTTAGCAGTGAGTGTTCAGGGAGGATCCAAGATTCAGAGAATTGTTCAAGCCATTTAGGTTAAGAAACACATGGCAGCTTCCCTGGATACAAAATTGTAGGACAGGAGTTGGAAAGAAATCAAAATGGCTGAGGGACTGTGAATCTATAAATATATTTGAAAACAGTATAGTGATATAATAGCAATGAAACTGAATCTTCTTTCCTGGGTAAGTAGCATGACCATAGGCCTTGGTGGCCAGAATCACCCCTTTTCCAAGCTGGAATTTATCGTCCTTTGATCAAAAACCTAAGATCCTTTCATTTTCCCCACTACAGTCAGTGCCTCAATTTCAAAGGCCATTCACTGTTTCTGATCTGATATCAATCAGGCCGACAGAGAGAGAGAGAGAGAGAGAGAGAGAGAGAGAGAGAGAGAGAGAGAGCGAGAGAGAGAGAGAGAGCCACTTCACAGAAGCTGCTGCCTCCTTCTTCAGAAACACAGACTGAAGGGTCCTATCTGCTAAAAACACTCCTACTCAATGCAGAAAGGTGGATTTGGGGGCTCGAGAAAGCCAGCTTTGTGTGGAGAGAGCACAGCATCTCCCAGAAGGAGCAAAGATATCGAATTCAGGGGGTAAAGAAGTTGTCTGATGTAGCTGGATGAATCCCTTTATTTCCAACCCAATCGCCCTCCTAAGACCAGGATTTTAAAAAGAAAACTGCCAGGATATCAAGGGAGGTACACATAAGATGTTGAAGCTAACCAGGAGCTCAGACACACAAAAGTATGTTCAGATACATAGTACATGCCAGGACCTGCACAGCCATTTTCAAAATGCAGCAAGACAGAGGCTGGAAAGGTAGATCATCAGTTAGGAGCACTGGCAACTCTTCCAGAGGACTAGTGTTCAATCCCCAGCATCAACATAGAGGCTTACAACCATCTGTAACTCCAGTTCCGGAGGATCCAGTGCCCTCTTCTGGCCTCCAATGGCATCATGCACACAGTAGCGCACAGACACACATGCAAGCAAAACATTCATATTCGGAAAATAAAAATAACACAGTGCAGCAAGCCCCACAGCATCTCAGCCTGAGGAAAGAGGGACCCACGAATCAGGTGTCTGTCCACGCTCCACCCTCAGTCCGGAACTGCCAGCTCTCTGCTTCTTCTGCCTGCAGGGCTGCGGCCTAGGCAATTCCTTCCTTCCTTCCTTCCTTCCTTCCTTCCTTCTTTTCCTCCCTCCCTCCTTCCCTCCCTCCCTCCCTCCCTCCCTCCCTCTTTCCCTCCCTTACTTCTTTTTAAAATCTGTATGTGTTTTCATCTTCTTCTATGGTTTCCTCCTCCATAGAGAGACAGGAGAAGAGTTAGCTGTGTTGGCCCATGAGTTAGCCGTTTAGTCAGAAGAAAAAGCCCCAAAATGCAAAACATTTGTTTTTACTTTATCCATTCTGTGTACACGATAAATGTGGACCCTCAAAAAGAGTTGGGTCCAATCAGTATTGGACCCATGAGGGCATCTCTGCCTACCCTCACAATATGCCATGTTTCCCAAGTTGTTAAATTTAGTAATTAGTTGGATTACTTGTTTTAAACTACAGATTTAGCAGCAATGTAATGTTTTACTTGTGGTTTTTAAAGGTATTTTAAAACAATATTTATTTATTTACTTATTTAGTGTGTGTGTGTGTGTGTGTGTGTGTGTGTGTGTGTGTGTGCGCGTGCGCGCGCGAGCTCACACATTCAGATCCCTAAGGAGACCAGAAAAGAATGTCAGATCCCTTGGAGCTGGAGTTGCAGGTAGTTGTGAAGTTGTAGGCTGCCTGACTGGAAAAGCAGCAGCTGCTCTGACCCCTGAGCCATCTCTCTGGCCGTTCTAGGCGTGATTGTTTTGAGTGTTACTGTCATTCATGTTGCTCGTCAACAGTTTTACTCAGCAAAATTCAACAAGGACAAACAGGGGCAGGCGCACATTAACTACAATCCTAGCACTGGGCAGGTTAAGAAACAATAGAGAATTGGAAGGCAGCCAGGCTGTATAGTGAGTCTGAGGCTAGCTTACACTTGCTAGTAGACAGATTCCATTAAGGAGGATGGGGCTATTGGATGGATCAACTAGAACTGAGCAAACATGAACCATGCAACTAGTTTTATTTCAGACTTATATTCCTTCTCCAGAATCCAGAGCAATAGGAAAATCTTTCATAGGCAACTGAGATGGTGAGGCATTGGGCCCCCAGATAGCCACAGGGGTAGCTCATTGTCAGGGAAACCAACCATGTGATTAGAAGGTAAGAACCTTCCTCTACTACTTGATGTCCAGGGAGAGAGACAAGCTGAAGGCTAGGTTGATAAACAAATGGCCATGATTTAATCAACTAAGCCTTCATAATGAGCCTCCATAAAACCCAAGGGCTGAATTAAAGGAACTTCCAAGTCTGTGAATAAGAACATATCCACATGCTGGGTGGAGGCACCCAAACACCATTAAGAGGAACTAGGGAGCCCGTATGTTCAGAACCTTCTAGATCTTACCCTGTGTATCTCATCTCCATCTGTTCCTTCCTCTGTATCCATTAAAATACCCTTGTTACTAGGTCTGTAGACATAAGTAACGTGTTTCCTGAATTCTATGAGATCCTTAGAAATTAACCAAACCTGAAGAGAAGGTCAAGGGGACCAAAGCCTGTAGCCAAATGGTCAGAAGTTCTGGAAGCCTGGACTTGGAAATAGTAGTCTATATGAGTGAATCTTCATCCTGAACTGAGTGAGAAAACACCAGCTACTGTCCACAACAGAACTAATTGCTTGCTGGGTATAGAGAGACCTCATGCATTTTATCACAGAAGCAGCTATGTTGTGGCAGTAAAGTAGGAGCAAAATAAGATTCACCTTGTTTGACTTTTTTTGTGAATGAATTCATTTTAGCCATTTTTAAAAGTAGAAGCAGCACACCCTCACTGGAGACACACATAACCCCAAATCTGTGCTGTGTTCATTTGGAATTCATTCACTCTTTCCCATATGTCAAACAAACATTTATAATTTTGCACTAAGATTTTCCTACTTTTTATAAAATAATGCTCTACACTATTTTCAACAATTTATATCTTGTCATTAAAAAATGTATCATGCACATGCCTACAGATCCAGAGGTATACACTGCATTTGACTTTAGCAAATTCAATTTATTTCTCTAGAGATGAACATTGAGGGTGCATCCCAAGTTTTTGGGTACTGCCGCTATTTACTGTAACAAAGGAAGCCCTGAGTGAGTGAAGGCTGAGTGAATGTGTATTTTGACATAGGCACAGTCATGTCCTCAAGGACTCCCAAGGCCTTGGATCCATGGGACAATTTGGCAAAGCCATTACACATATGACCCAAGCTAATGGTCGATTAACAGTGTGCATAAAAACTGGCAACTGCAGCTTTCTTCTCCCAGATGTTACAGCCTGAGACAGCTGGCCTATGAAGACCTACTGCCAAGACGAGCTAACCCCTATTCTTGCACTTACATGCTGAGGCTCCAGGTTGCAGTGGTATCAGGTGCAGATCCCAGGTTCACTGTCCATGTGTCTTGTGTGTCTGTGATTTCTTATTTGATCACCATCCCAGAGGGTTCCAGGTCCCAATCCACAAGAGTCATAATTCCTTTACAACAGATTTACTTCTATTCATGACTTGTGTACACACAGTGGGAGGTATAGCCTGGACACAGCAATAGCTCAGGGGTAGTGCACATTGCTTATAATAGTATTAGTTATTACCAAGTATACAATACAGAAGATGCTGCTAAACTCCTACACAGACGGAACTGACAGGCCCCTTTTCAAGATACAGGACCAGCCAATCAAGTTCCACTATGCTCCTTCCTAATCAAACCCTCCTCCACACTGTAGATCAGTCATCACTCTGATGTTGCGCACTTTAAAGTTTGTATCCTTTTGGTCTGGCTTCTTTTGCTCAACACCTTAGTTCATTCCACTTTATTATATCAATATAATCGTAACATTCATTTCTCTTTTTTTCTCTTGTGAATGCAAAGCAGACACTTATCCACTAAGCTACATTACAACCATTAAAAACATTTTTTTCAAGACAAGATTTCCTAAGTTGCCCAGACTGACCTCAAATTTGTGATCTTCCTGCCTCAGCCTCCTGAGTAGCAGCTTACAGCTGCACCACCAACTCCCTCCAGTGTATTGACTATGCTTTGTTGAGAACACTTAAACTGTTGCTGATAGTGTGTGGGAAGATGGCAATTTTTTGTTTTCAAGACAGGGTTTCTCTATGTAACCCTGGGTGTCCTAGAAGTGCTATAGACCAGGCTGGCCTTGGACTCACGGAGAGCCGCCTGTCTCTGCCTCCCCAGTGCTGGGACTAAAGGCTTGTGCCACCACCGCTCAGTAAATATGGCAATTCTTCATCACAGGAAATAGCTGCCTGAATAGCATTTTAACTCTTTAAGTATTTAATTTTGTTAGATTCTGCCAGCTACCCTCTCAGTAGACAAGAGGGATTCACAATCTCACTATTTCCCCAAACTTGTTTCATCCTGATGGAGCTCCTGAGCTCTCAGAAGAATTTGCCCTTAAATATCAAGCACCCGAACAAGGGGTCTCTTTGGGCTCATAGTTCAGAGGGATGAAACCCATCATGGACAGAAAAGAATAGTAGCAGGGGCAAGTTAGTCCACAGAAGTAAAGAAAGGGGAAGTAGAAACTAGGAAGTAGAAACGGGGACACCCCAAAGTCTAACTGGCTTTCTTCTTTTCCTCTTTTTATTTAGTCTGAGCCCCCTGCCATGGGATGGTGCTACCCACATTTAGAGTAGATCTTTCTTCCTCAGTTAAGCTTCTCTGGACACTTCCTCACAGATATGCCCCAATTTGTGCTTCATTAATGCCCTAAAGACCTTTGTACTTCATTAATACCCTAAAGACCTAGATGTCTCTTCATTCAGTAAAGCTGTCAACTTACTTAACCGTCACAGAGACTATCAGGTGATAAAAAGCTGAGCAAGGCTTGCTTCTTGTCCTTCTATGGTTTTTCTGAATAGAGACGAGAGCCCTGTAGTAACCAAAGGTGAAAGTTTTCATGGAGGGCAGGTGAAGCACATGCTGATCTTGCAGAAGGTTAACTGGATTTTTAAAAGGTGGCAGGGGTGGAGCGGCATGGAGGCACACACCATTAATCCCAGCACCAGGGAACAGAGGCAGGTGGATCTCTGTAGGTTTGAGACCAGCCTGGACTGTATAGTGAATTCTAGATCCCAGGACAGACAGAGCTACATAGTGAGACCCTGTCTCAGAGAGAAAGAGAGAGAGGAGGGAGGGAGAGACAGAGACAGAGACAGAGACAGAGACAGAGACAGAGACAGACAGAGTATTCTAGACAGACATATGAGACTAGGCAAAGCAATGGGGGCATAAAACCTAAGTGTTCAGGCTAAAGGAGACTTTAGGGATAAGAGAGGGTCATCCCAGACACACACACATACACACACATGTATACACACAACAGAGGCACATATGAACACACAAATGATATATAAACTGGTGAAATTTGAATAAAGTCTATAAAGCAAATGCTATTATATCAAAGCTAAGTTTATTGATTTTGGTAACTTCTCTATAAATAAGTATCTTAGTTTTCAGGAAACACCCATTAAAATTTAAGAGATAAAAGAATAATGTCCAGAACATATTCTCAAATAGTGATGGAAAAAGACAATGGAGAAACAATAGATAGTTAGATAGATACATAGATGATAGACAACAGAGCAAATGTGGTAAGATATTAAAAAGTGGTGACTGTGAGTGAAGAACATATGAGGGTTTCCATACTAAACTTGCAATTTTTCTATAAATTTAAAATTATTTCAACGTAAAAGTTTCTTGTCTGGGGATAGTGGCACATGCCAGCTACTTAGGAGCCTGCAGCAGGAGGGGCAGAAGTTCCAGACCCTTTCTGGGCAACTTAGAACACCCTGTGTTGTTTCAAGATAAATAAAATGTTTAGGGTGGAGTATTATCTCAGCGGTAGATGATAGAGTGCCTGTCTATCTCCAATAGACAGGGGGAGTTTGGGGAGAGGGAGAGAGAAAGGGAGGAGAGAAACAGAAACAAATGCTTTTAATTAATATTCAGAATACAAACCCTAACATGGTGAGACAGGAAGCAAGACAGCTTCAGAGGCCTAACTTGCTCTTAGTGTAACAACTCACCTTCAAGAGCCCTAACCAGGTCCTGAGAACCAGACAGCAGCACCTTCTGAGGGTGCCATCCCAACATGACACAATCACAATCTACCTGACCTGACCTCCAAACATCGCCACACTGAGTTTCCAGCATATGGATCTCTCTCAGATCATATCCAACCCTGCCCAGAAGCTCAAGAACTTGGAAAACCCATATGGGAGCTGAGGTTGGCAGGGAAATCCTGAAAGGAATTGTTGGTGTGACAAATGACCGTCTCTGAAAGCTGTCCTCTCTTCTACCACTACGACTGCAACTTTTTCTAAAGATATCTCATTTTAAAATTTCTTAAGAGACAAGGGGCTGAGGATGTAGCTCAGCTGGTAGAGTACTTGCTTAGCATGCATAAGGTTCTGGGTTCAATCCCCAGCACCCTATAAAACCCGGCATCATGGTGCATGCCTGTAACTCTGTATTCAAGAGGGTAGAGGTAAGAGAATCAGAAGTTCTAGGCCAGTCATAGTGACTTCGAGATCAGCCCTGTCCTTACACACACACACACACACACACACACACACACACACACCAAAATATATACATAAAAGTTTTTAAGTATCATCCTCTATAAGTCCTTTGTACTACCATAACAGAATGAGACTGAGTACTGATAAAGAACATGAATTTATTTCTAATCTGGGAGCTGGACAGAACAAGCTAAAGGTCCCAGCAGTTCCCATCGTCTGGTTTGGGATAGCTGTCTGCTTCCAAGTCAGAGCCTCAAGGTTTCATCCTACTGAGGGCAGAAGCATGGAAGAGGGAAGAAGAAGAAGCTAGTTTATTGCATGGTCCGTGTTTCTTTGTCTTGTGACAGGTTCCTCACATTGTTGTCCAGGCTGGCCTCAAACTTAAGATCTGCCAACCTCAGCCTCAGCTCCCCAAAGGCTGGAATTGCAGGCATGTGCCTGCCACCAGTCTCAGATTGAAGCTTCCTTTTTGATGATTTTATTTTTATTTGTCTATAATCACATTTAGGTGTGTGTCTGCATGTGGATATGTTCATGTAATCACACATATGTGAAGAGGCCAGAGCTGTAATATCCTCTGGAACTGGTTACAGAAGGTTGTAAGCCACCTGACATGGGTCCTCTAGAAAAAGTGTAAGTGTTCTTAACTGCTTTCCCCAGCCAAATGAAGCCTCTTTTATAAGAGACTTAATCCCACCTGTGAGGGGAGGAGCCCTCATGAAAAATTCACCTCGTAAAGACCCTACCTCTTAAGATGATCACATTGGCAACAGCTGAACTTTGGAAGGGTCAAGTTCAAACCACAGCAGCCACAATACAAGGGATGCCCTCTTCCTAACACCTATGGAAGTAGATGCACCTTCTCTACCACCAAAACAATATTTATTAACACCGACTTCAGATTAAAAGCACCCAGCCATAAGCTAGAGATATTTTTATTTAGCACAGCGGTGGAGGTGTTGCGTAACCTACAACTGTGGCTCACTGTAGCAGCTAAGCCAGAAGGGCAGGGTGACTGAGGGACTGACTCATCAGCACCATCCCCAGCAGCTCAGACACAGTCATCCAGCCAGGCCACCAACAGGCTCACCAAGACCAAGCAAAAAAAGCATTTTCTGAACCTGACCGTGTTCTACCACATTGTCTTACAGCTGGGAGAAAACAGGCTAAGTAGGAAGGTTGGGCAGAGGGGGTGCACAAACTATTCATTAGTACTCAGGATCTGAGAAAAATGTAAGAAATCTGAGATATTTCTAGACTTCTAAGCAGATATTCTAAAACACTTCCAAAAAATTTGTATATCTGACCATGAGGCAGAAATAAAATATATGAGAGTGTGTTTAATCAGAACTATAGTAACAATTGAAATTGCTACTTATTGTTAGAGAGTGTGTTGAATTTAGTGAAATGGCTCCCATAGGCTTATATATTTAAATAATTGGTCCCTGATTGTGGGAACTATTTGGTGAGGATTAGGAGTTGTGGCCTTGTTGGAGGAGGCGTGCCACTGTGGGCAGGCTTTGAGGTTTCAAAAGCCCACCTATTTCCAGTTTCCTGCCTCTGGATCAAGATGTAAGCACTAAAGGACTGCTCCAGTACCATGATTGCTTGCCTGCTGCCATGTTCCCCACCATGATTGCCCTGGACTCTGACCCTCTGAAACTGTGAGGCCCAAATAAACTCTTCTCTAGGTTGCTTTGGTCATGGTATCTACAGGAATGGAAAATTAAGACAGAAAGGAAGAAAACATTGAAATCAAGAAGTTAAGGGAGGAAAACCTATAGGACAAAAATCCATAAAGAAGATAAAAGGAAGGAAACACTAAAGATAAGAACACACAAATCCCAGTGTGCTGCACGGGGATGCAGAAGGATCCTGAGTTGAAGGCCAGCCTCAGCTACACAGTGATTTGAGGTCAGTCTGAGCAGCAGGAGGCCTGAAGACAAAACAAAAAAACCAAGTAGAAAAGGAACAACATACAAACAGTGTCAAGAGTTTTAGTTTAGAATATAAGAATAGTTAAGACTCCTGCAGAGCAAGCAAAGTGATAGGAGACGCAGAACACACGCAGCTGAGAAGTGATATAAGCAATCTAAAAAGCACAGAGATCTTGTTTTATTCTAAAGTGTTTTTTTGTAATCCAAAGCCAATAAAATGGAAACACTTGAGAAAATGGCTGAAATTCTTGGAGTATGTGTAGTTATTCCAGTAGCAGAAAGTTCGGCTGGGAGTGTAGTTCAGAGATAGCCCTTCCAACAAGCCGGAGGCCCTGGGCTTGATTCCAAGCACAATAAAATCAGTGATTTAGTCAATTTAAAAATAGAAGACAGGAATGAAACAAATATGTAAATAACAAAATAAATAAAAGTTGCCTGTGGGCCTAGTGTGTTTGCCGAAGACATCTGCTCCTCTCCTTTCTGCCTTTTACTTTCCTTTTGTGTTTTAGACAAATTTTTACACTTTAAATAAAATTCATACATTGTCTTCCTACTTAACAAAGTGAGGAAGGCAAATTTAGAGATAGCCGAGAGACCTGGGTAGCTCCCCTTGGGGAAAAAACAATTCATCTTCTTCCCTGTACAATAACACCTGCACCACCCCCAGCTTGGGGTGGGGCACTTCCTGGTGAAGGAGAGACTAATAGCCCAACTTAGACCATGGTGGGCACCAGCGCTGTGAAGGCTAATCTGTCTTTGAAGCTGTCTCAGGGGAAAGCTCTATTTGCCATCTCAGGCATACACATGATTGGGGTGTCTATATACTTAAAATTATGGGATGTATGGCCTAGTTACACACAGCTGGTCCAAAGTTTTGTAACAGCCCACATTGTCCATAGGGTTCGGATCCACCCCCATTCCATCCCTTGGAATCTGCTGCCTAAACCCAGAAAAGAAATGCCAAGCCTGTTCTGCCCACTCACCCTCTGTGGAGAGTGCTCTCTGCTCTTACCCTTGCATTTAGTAAATCGGCCCCTCCGCTACTGCTTCTCTGTGTCCTGTTAAAAACACAAGAAACCTGGACACTGCCACAGAAGAACCTTGGGACCCCTCCAGAAACCAGACAAGCAACTGTACCTTCTCACGTGATTAAAGCCCCTCCATGATGACCATGAGGGCTGAAAGCCTCGACTCTTACTAGGGCATTAATATTAGACCTGTACATGTGTATTGCTTTCTTGGTTTTGAAATTGTCACTCTGTTCAACTTCTTTGTCCATTAATAATCTTCTATTTGGGGGGGATTTTCTTTGTCCTCATTTGAGTCATTGAGTATGAACAATTTTACACTGAAACAGTGCTGTCGCTTTCCCAAAATTTATGCCACCCACACTAACACCAGGAACTTGAGAGTTCCCCTCTCAAACTGCACCCTCGCCAGCATCTGAGTGAGTCACGCCATTTATGGACTAAAAAAAAAAAAAAAAAAAAAAAAAAAAAAAAAACTCCTTAAGTGAACACAGCATCTCAGCTGAACCGTCTGTGAACTAGTGACGACATTACAAGTAGGTATTGTTTTCATTTCCTGTTCTAGATCACCCCATTTCTATCCTGGGTTTTTTAAAAGACCTCCTACAGGATAAGAAGTTAGTCTTTTCCTTGCTGTGGTTGTCATGTGCTTACTCCTGCTCATTCTCTTTAACTTCCATGTGTAACTTCAGAGTTGAGCACCACCATGTAATAAAATACTCAGATTTTCTTCAGGCTCTTTAATTTTTATCAGAAATGTCCCATATTATTTTTCTATAGCTTCATAATTCTTAAAAATAAAATGAATTATTTTTCTAATGACGAAAATCATAACCACTCACTGTAGGAAAGTTGATAGAGATGTTTAAGAAAAAAGCATTTTCATTTCACACTGTTTTTTAGAAATTCAGGAAGAATTTAATATTAGGACATATATTAATGAGCTTATATTAATATATCAATTAAGATAAATCACATGACCTATATAGATGTCCCCAGATAATAAAAATAATAGTGGTCTCCAATATAAGGAAAAAAATTCTGTATAAAGAATAGAAATAAAGAAAGCAAGATTAAAGCAGACATAAGTAAAATAGAGAGCAGAGAAACAATTGAGGAAGTAAATAAAACCAAAGTCAGGTACTTGCAAGAATCAATACAGTTGAAGAGCCTTTAACTAGACCGGCAAATAACAGGAAAGACTAAACGACTAAACTCCAGAATGGGAAGGAACGTAACTGCTGACCCTACATAAACAAGGTGGGCAATGAAGGAGTCCCATAGCAGCTGCACAGCAGTGAGGTGACCCAAACAAGGTGAGTGTGGCTTCTTAGGAAGGTAGACATGACAAACTAACTCAAGAAACAGAAAATGAGAGTACAACTACCGCCATAAGAGACGAAGTTAGAAATCAAGACTTGTCCACAGAAAACCCTAGCACAGGTAAAGAAGAAACAACACCATTGTTCACAAGCTTCCCCTCTCAAAACAAACAGAAAGACAACAAAAAAACCGAACAGTAGGGACCATTCCCTAATTAACTCATCCTGTGAGGCAGTAGCCTGTTAGCCAAACCAAGGACACCACAAAGAAATAAAGCTACAAAGCCATGTGTGCTGTGAATGCAGACACAAATGAGCTCAATCAAACATGAAGAACAGAACTGAGATGCATATACAAAAGATTATATATGTATTCAAGTAAGATTTACCTGGGAATACAGTTTTTTCCAGCACACAAAAAAA
>CABHPP010145443.1:0-21137 GCA_902168425.1 Peromyscus attwateri
AAAATATGTTTTCTGGGGAACTAGGGAGATGGCTCATGGGTAGAAGTGCTTGCTGAGATGACTTCTGGCTTTTACACACACACACACACACACACACACACACACACACACACACACCTCCTGGGTTTAACATGATTTCATTTCTTCAGTGGTGTGAAAGGTGTAGCTTGGTCAGAATAAAATCCACATATCTGGACCTTGTATCTTCTCAGTGTGTGTTAGCACTACAGTAGTGTTCTGCCAAGTATGGAGAAGACAAAGTAATTTGAGCTGGCTTCAGGCATTTCCATAAATGAAAATATAAATGATGGTCAATTATAGATGATTTCCTAAACCACTTTCTGAAATCATTAACATACAGAATAACTAGCTCTTAAATAGCTTCAGGCATTTCCCACATGCAGAACATCACATAGCCATATTGTTTTGCTTGTTGTCATGGAGTCAATCCATTACTGAGCTTCTTGGAGTAAGAGGGAGGAAGAATTGCAGCAAGTTCCAACTCTGATATCTTACCTATGCAGAGGCGAGGACCCCATCCAGGATGTTGTTCTTTTATGATCCATTATTCTGTCTAACTTAACCTTCCTTGGAAATGGGAACACAGGTATGCATCCATCCAGAGAAGGGGAGAATAGGGATCTACAGAGTGCCTGCTGTGTGCCAAGCTTGCTTTTTATGTGTCTTTAGCTGATGTAGTGGAGCTCTTGAGATTACCCAGTATGCAGGGTCATACAATCTGTTTCTTGTCTACCAAAAGACATAATCTTAGTTTCCTCTCCCTGTCCTTAAGAATAATAGCATTTTCCCAGAATTAGAACTGTGGTGGCATAATAATTTGCAATCACTATTATTATTTTTAAAGCTAAAGCTAGTGAAATGTTTAGTGGCTCAGTGCTTGCCAGTCAAGCAGATGACCTCAGCTTAATCCCATTAACCCTAAGTTTATAAAACCATCATGGATGTGGGTATATGAGAAGACAGGAGGGCATCCCCTCTGATCTGAGCTAGGAAAGAAATAAGAAATGAAGTCTAGGATAATTTCTAATTACCTCCCCAGACCTTCTTGAGTGTGTGGTATGTAAAAGAAAGTAAAGCATATCACCACAGGCTTTTGCTAGTATGTACTTATGGAGCATGCTCTTGATTAGATTGATATGGCTTAACCTCCAAAGAAAGGGGGACATGCCCAATATGCATTGAGAGTTGTGCCAAGGATCCCTATTCTTTAAAGGCATGATAAATACCATGGGACATGCTTACAGAATTAAAAACAAGAAAAAATATCAATAATTTGTCTTGAAGAGAAAAACAGAGATGATATAATTAATGTAACTGATTATATCTATCCTTCATGTTGTAAAATTAAAAATTAGGCCAAAAAAGGTAGGTTGATAGTCTGTGAGTGGTGCCATGTTATTGAGTTGCGACATGACACACAGTCTGTATCAAGAGCCAGCATATGCCTAATGAATATACAGTGTGCCTTCCTTTGGTTTATGCTGCATTTCCAGAGCCAGGTGCTCTGCTCTGCATTCATAGAGAATATATATACCAGAGAAGATGGATGAAAGGAAGGAAGGAAGGGAGGAAGAGAAGGAGGGAGGGAGGGGAGGAAGGGATGAGCAAGGGAGACTGTAAATATTAATTCATCCAGTAAGGGGGTGTCATGATCCATAGGAAGTTCTTGGGAAGATACAGAGAATGCAGAGAGGTTAGTAAAAATCCTGAAATGCCCAAGTAAGTGTATGGTCTTCACATGAAGCATCCTTTCTCTAGCAATTTCTCCTGTATCTAAGCAAATTTACACTCCTGCATCATGTTAGCTAGCACAGACTCTCAAAATAACTAGGCTCTAAGCAGAGTGCCAAGAGCATGGTAGGAATTTATGCCTGCCATATGGAAGTCAATGACAGGCTGACTACTGCCACATTGTATGGGTCACACATTAACTAATCTTGACTCTTCTACCCAGATAATGTGTGACTCCTATTCCGTAGCCTAAGTCGCATATAGCCCTCTTTCTTATCTGTGACACAAAGCCTGAATTCCATATGAACTCAGGCTACTTCCTGATGGTGTAAGACCTCCCCATTGTCAGTCCTTGTTAAGGGCACACCTTGCTTTGTGTGGGAGGCTTAATAGTTACTTCATAGTCTGACCCTACTGCTTGCAGCTGGGTTAATAAATCTCTTCTCTGACAAATGATTAAACTCGGTGCCTCTCTCTTTATATCCTGTCCATCTTTAACCCTAACACATCAGGCCTGTGGTACTATCACTGTACTGTGAAGAAGCCTTCCAACCAATTACATAATAATATCCGGTCTGTGACCTATATTTTCATGTTATGTATGAATTTGTCTCTTGGCTCTATTTTTAGAAAGGCCCTTCTGGATTCCTGTATTACATCTATCAGAAATCACAGACAAACCATTTATCTCTGACTATGCCTTGCACATAGTAGGTGCTGCTTGAATACCTACTTGATTAATTAACAACTTGAGAAAATCTAAAATCACATAGAAGACAAGCCTCTGGGCCTGTCTATGAGGGAGCTACTAGAATTAAGACAGGGAGATACATCTTAAACATTGTCACCACCATTCCTCAGGCTGGGGTCTCAATTTAAGTAAATGTAGAAAGTGGACTGAGCACCAGCATTCCTTCTCCCATCTGTGGATTCAATGTGACCATCTGCCCTCATGTCAGCCTGACCTTCCAAACATGATAGACTGTACCCTAAAATTATGAAGCAAAATAAACCTTTACTTCCTTAAATTACTTTAGTTGGACATTTTATCATAGTACTGAGAAAAGTAAGGAATGTACCTACCAAATGAGGTAATTCATTTCTGTGATGAAGAACTTTGAACATTCCTAGAACTGTGGATTTACTAGAGTAGGAGTTTGAGGATTTAGTGATGATTCTAATTGTGAGGGGAATTCATTATTTCTCTGGAATCAATCACCTGAAGGAACAAGCAACTTTGGAGGGTTGTTTTGGCCCAGAAAACAGGGTTTTAAGGAATGTATTTTATTATGTATGGAAAGGCCTGGCAACTATGATGGTGCTACCATTAGTGCTAGGAGTGGGAGGTAGCTGCTAGAATTAAGAATTATGTATGGATTTGTCTCTTAGCTCTATTTTCAGGAAGGCTCTTCTGGAGTCCTGTATTCAATTTACCCGAAAGCGCCATCTTCACAGATTAATCATTTACACCCTAGCAGGTCAGGGAGTTCTTTGAGCTCTTCACACCTTAGCAGGTCAGGAACAGAGACGAAGAAGCACTACCACGGTGTAAGATACAGGTCCTTCCTTTCTGCCCACATTCCCCAGCTGGACTCACCATCCTAACAGTTTTATACCTTCCCAAAGCATCAGCCTGGCACTAAGTGTTCAAACATATGTGCCTATTGGTGACAATTCAGATTCAAGCTACTACATTTCCCCCCAAACCCAGAGGTTAATGATTATCTCACAATATAAAAATCACATAGTCCAATTTTAAAAGTCTCAATAGAATCTTAACAGTTCAAATACTGTTAATTAGTCCAAAATCTCTATTAAGACTAAAGGTAATCTCCTAAATTAAAACCACCATTGAATAATAAAATAAAATAAAAATCAAGTTACATACTGCTAATATACAGTATCAGGGGATAAATATTCACATTAGAAATGGGAAGAATGAGAGGCTAGTAAGGTAAAATGGGAAAAATTAGCGTGAATCCCAATAGGGCAAAAGCAGAACTCTACAGCACCTCAGGTAGGAGAAACATGGCTGGGGAAATTCCATAATGCTGTAGTTTGTCAAGGTAGGGAAAGCATAATGACTGGGACGCTGCACAATTGTACAGTCCCTCACAGCAGGGAAGCAAGTGGCAGGAGAAGCTCCATCTATAGTGGCTGGAACATAAAACAGCAACTCTTCACACTGCAATACACCAGGAGGAAGAAACAGGAGCTGCATTAAGGTTAGGATGTAACATTCAAAGAACTCCCCTGGAAGCCTGGGCCCTAGCTCCTGAAGGTTCCATGACATCCCCAAATAGCACTGAGAAGATTATGCATTCTCACACATAAACCTGTATTAGACATTGCACAGCAGGTGATATTCTAAGATTCATTTTAGAAAATTTTAAAATCAGTTCTTCAGTTTCAATGAAAAGATACTCTAGGGTAGATGGGGATAGTAAATGGTAAAATAAAGAAATATAGGTAGAAATCAGGAAAGACAGGATGAGAGAAAAAAACTTCATTTAGACAGGATGTGCTGGCAGATGGTATTCATGAAGACAAAGGAAACAGCCTTAACTCTAGATGGTATATCCAGGGGTATCATAGACCTAACCTGGTCTGTAGGCCTCTCTCACCGTACTCAGTCTCCTTGTACATGGTAATTGGGCTTTCTTTCAGCTTCTTCCAACTCCTACTTGTAGGAGACATTTTCACAAGTCATTCCCTTTGCTGGAATCAACTGTTCCCAAATCAGCAAACAAATCTACCATCAGATCTCAGCTGAAACATTTCTCCTCTAGAAAATCTTCTTTGCCTGCATCCTTGCCCTCCTCCATCTTGAAATAGGCTCATATAGTATTTAAAAGGTAATAAAATGTTGTGTGTTCTCTCACTTGAGGCTTGTCACAATATTAAATTATGTTTCTACTAGGGTATATATTTTATTAAAATGTGATCCTTCCAATGCAGTGTGAGCTCTAGGAGAACTGAGATTATGACTCTTTCATTCATCTTTGTTTCTTCTGTATTGCTTAGTACTTAATAAAATCCAACAGAGATCATTAATACAATGTGAAAGAGGAAACAAAAAGGTTTTACCACAAGGAGTAAAGCAACCTCATTTTGCATAGAATATTATGACTAGTTAAGTAACGGGCAAAGAATGTGAGAGTGCGATTTTAGAGAGAAGTGGAGACCAAAAGTGCCATTCTAAGAACCATGCATAGGAAACTGCTACAGACAGATGACTGAGTTGTGTGATTCATAGGCAGTCACACATAATATAACATTGCACTAAAGTCATGTTTCAAGGTCAACTTCAGATTCGTTCCCCCCAGGGCATCAAACTAAAGTCTGGCTATGCTATATGCGATCACAAACCATGGTCTTCCATTAGATATCCCACAGTTCTTTAGTAACAGAATGACTGTAGAGCTCTATGGTATGTTGGCCATGTTCAAATCCTCAGCCTGTACACATACTCATCAACATGCTTTTTCTAAGAGGCAAGAAAGAAGAGTAATGGCTTCAGTCAATCAGTTTGGGTCAGATTCCAGGACCTCAAGATACTGTCTAGATGGTCCTAGTCAGTCACACAAGCATCCAAGCTTATTACCCTCTGGGTACAAAATGAAGACATAGTTCATAAAATTGTACAGAAAGAAGTTATCTGAAATACTTTGAGAATCTGGAATATAACACTAAGAAATGTTAAGTTGCATTGCAATTATCATTTTGATGATTGTGTTTTACTCTCTCTGGTGCTATATCTTCAGCAATTCAATAAGGGACCAGGATAAACACTGCATCACCTTCATCACCATTATCATTACATTCACCATCATCTTTATCTTCATCATCGTCAAATAGATGTCTTGGACTTGTTCCTCCATGTCATTTTTTTTCCACTGTTAAAATGATTCTGAATGGAGCTCTGTTAATGCTACATCATATTTAAGGGCTCCGTTCACACCACAGGGATTTGGAAAGGAAACAAGTATAATGCTGAAGAGAGAGAGGACTGCCTGCAGAGTTCGTCTCATTAGCAATTGCTATGAACTGGATTGTGCACAGTTTGCTGGGTAGGCAGAAGCCTAGCAGAATTCTCAAAGACCTAATCTTTTTCTCAAGTTCAGATTTCTGTGCTGTGAGAGGAAACCTTAAAAACAGATGAAATACTGGAGTGTTTTATATAGAAAGAAATCAAAGGTTCATATTTATTTATGTTTTAAAGAAAAAATGACTAAAAAACACATTTGGTGAATTCTAACTCAATTACATTTGAATTTTATGGTAACCAAAGAATGACCCACATATCTCTTTCCCCCTTTTCTCTGGATAAGGGAGGGACAAAAAATAGAGCAAGCTGTGATACAAAGGACATTTTATTTGCATTCATTTCATCTAGAAAATTCCCTGTGCTAGAATAGAGACAGGTCTTTTAGCCACAGTTGGGAATCAAGACAGTAAACTACTTCAAAAGCAATTCATTAGCTCCCAATTGTAGAATCCTTGCCTCTGCTTTAAACTGTCCCTCCTCATTCATCATTATAGCTGATTAACACAATATGTAATAGCTAAAAGTTACTATAGGATCAGTCACGATTTTAATATTAAAAGCCGCTTCCTGTCACCTCCATGATCTTAAATCCTCAGTTTACAGGATCATTCCCTCATGTACCCATGCTTCACTTTGGTGAAATTTGTCAGATGATAGTTTGCAGTGTTCTTCCCCAGGGAGACTACGTGTGCTTACTCTTGCCCTTGGACAGTTGTGGTGCTGTTACTGTTATAATGCTTAGAGAGGCAAACACTTAAGTTGTCAGTGATGGGTGTTTAGAAATCCAAGGTATTATTTATTGTTTGTAATTAATATTTGTAAAGTGCTTTGAAGTCCCTGGGGAAAGCTGGAATAGAAACACAAGGTGTGTGCATAATTACTAATACTTCAATGGGGATTACAGCCTCTTCTGGGAAGAGTGTATTTATATATCCACACACAAGATACTTAAATGATTTCAAAACAACCCAGTCTTGCTTGATTGTGGGCTGAATTCATTTAGAGACTGCTCAAAAACACAGTACAAGCTAATCACAGGTATAACACATTACAAGGTGCTCTCAACCTGAGAGACCACCACAAACTTTTACAATTTATCACAGTGGTACTCTCGTCATATTGAGGGGGAAAGGAACTCTGTGATATTCAAGAACATGCAGGAAGGGTTTGGGTATCATGGTGACAAAACTGTACCAGAAATCCTTTCCTGATCATGAAGCAGAATGGAAAACCAAAGTAGCATTTCCAATGGTTTCCTCTATAATTAAGTACATAAAATTCAAGGCATTAGACCTATACCAGTGGTACTCAATCTTCCTAATGTTACGACCCTTTAATACACTTGCTCATTTGTAGTGACCCTGAAACAAAAAAAAAATGTTACTACTTTATAACTATACTTTTGCTACTGTTATGAATCATGATATAAATATTTTATATACATAATATTTGATATGTGACCCTCAAAGACATTTTGACCCACAGGTTGAAAAACACTGACCATACATATGGATACAATATAAAATATACAAGGTGGGAGAATTTGTTTTAGAGACTGATTTCATTTCCAAATGGTATTTTAATCTCAATATTTGCCCTGGCCTATTAGTTTCCAGATAATACTAATGATACAACAGTATTTTTGTGAGTTTGATAAAGCACCTTGTTAATATTCATTCACTTCAGAACTGAAACAGGACTCACTTCCTTAAATCTGTTTTTGGACATTATGTTTCTTACAATCGTTGTAACAGTTAATATTGTCAACTTTACAGGCTCTAGCATTACCTAGGAAACTCCTGGGAAGGTCTGCAACGCAGTTTCTAGATTGGGTAAATTGAGGTAGGAAGAGCCACCCTAAAGGTGATGGCATCATTCCATGAGATGGGATCCTGGACAAGGAGAAAGTGAGTTGAGGATCAGTATTCATCTCTCTCTGCTTCCTGAGTGCCGATGCTATTTGACCAGATGCCTCATGTTCCTGTCTGCATGAGTTCCCACCATGATGGACTGTACCTTAAAACTGTGAGTCAAAGCAAACTCTTCATTCCTTAAGTTGCTTTTGTTAAGTACTTTGTCATAGCCATAAGAAAAGTAATCAATATCGTCATTTTCAGGGAAAAAAAAAAGGTTATCATCCCCAGAATCACAGATTTCTTCTTTGTAATTTCACTGTGCTTTAACCCACCTCTGGCTCACCACCAACCACAAAAGTATAGTTCTCTCCCAGAGATAATAATCTCAGTTCCAACTCTTCCTCTCACTCTTTTCTATTCCCACCACAATCTAGTGGGAGCGGAAGTATATTGGCTGAGACATTGAGGTCCTGCCCTTGATGACAATATGTATGGTGTGGGTCAAGAGATAGACCCATGAGCTCATTCAGGAAAGAAAGAGTTAAATTGTTCTTGACTGTGTGAATTCTGAAATGCCATCCGCAACCTCTGCTTCTTAGCTAAAAAATGAGGGTATTAATGTTTGCTGCACAGAGATGTTTCTTAGACTTCCACAAAAAGTAAGGTGAGTCAGCAGTCTTGTGCCATCCATTATAGATGTTCATTGGATAGTTTTCTTAGTTTTATTTATTTGTGTGTATGTATGTATATGCACATATTAATGTGTGAAGGTGAACTTGTGTGTGTGTGTGTGAGTGTCTGTCTGTCTTTCTGTTTGTGCACATGCAATGTAAAGAGCTTGCCAGCGAACCCTCAACTCTGTAGATCTACCTGTTACTGCTTCCTATTGCTGAGATTACATGTGCATGCCAACATGACTCATTTAAAAAAAAATGTTGGTTCTGGGGAATTTTATTTAGGTCCTCATGTAGCTAAGGCATTAGATCTAAAGAAAAAAATTTAGCCCTTCTGAATAATGATATGATGAGAGTATTTGATTATTTTTCTTTATGTGCATGTTGACTTATTTTTAATTTTTTTTCATTTAGTATTTGCTAATTGTGAACTATTCTAAAGCTACTAATAGGGTTTGGGTGTCAGTGGGTAGAGTGTTTGTCTTGAAAGCATGAGGACCAGAGCTCAGATCCCCAGAATCCATGTAAAGCCAAACCACCCATCTGTAGCCCCAGAATTCCTATAAATGGGGGGAAGCAGCAACATGTGACTCTCAGAGGTTTCGGGCCAGCCTGCTCAGTTCCTGAAGTCCAGAACTAGAGACACTGTTTCAAACATGGGGAAAGTGAGAGCCCACACCTGAGGCTGTCCTCTGACCTCCGCAGCTGCAGTAGAGGAAGGTGTTGGGTAAGACATGGAAGTGGCCCCATTCCCCCCCCATAGTCATGCTTTCTCCCTGGGCTCCCTCAGCAGGATATCACACAGCGGCTGTCTGTTACTTACAGATCATGCTGTTGCAGCCCCTGCTCCTATTGCCATTCAACAAGAAATATCTTCTGACAGCTTGCACAGGCTTCTGCTACAGCACCTCTCCTTTATAGCCCGGATATTTAAGCACGAACCACCTCTCTGTGTATGAAGCAGCTGGCTAGGAAGCCTGTGCCTTAATAAGCATCTTCTCCCTGGGAATTTGTGCTCAGTAAATTCACTCTTCAGAGAAAGTACAGCTGGTGAGATGAAACAACAGAGCTAATTGTCTACGATTTCATCTTTAGGGGAAACTTGTAAATGTTTGTGTATACACATGCCTGTTGGAGGGGCTGGTTGATATCACAGGTATTAGAGGCCAGGTTCTCCTCTGAGCCAATCAGCCCGGAATTATGTTTTGCAGTGGCCATGCAGACAGATTTTAAAGCAGAGTGTCAGCTACAATGCTATGACGTGTACCCCATCTCCACAAACTCTCCTGTAGTCCATTATGGTCTCACATTCAATATATAGCCAAGAGTGACCTTGAACTTCTGATCTTTCTGCTTCCACATGCCAACTTCTGGGATTAAAGGCATGCACCACCCTGCCTGGTGTATATGGTACTGGAGATGAAACCCAGGACCTCATGTAGGTAGGACAAGGTCTTTACCAACTGAACCCTGGCCCTAGTTTGATCGGCTTCTTTATTCAGAGAGAGTTTATTTAAACCCACTTTGTCTCAGTTTCCTTCATGGTGGTTTGGGATGATCCTGCTAGCATCTGCCACATAAAATTATAAACCTAAACACATAGCAAGTGCTAGGTGACCTTGTTACCTAGTAAGTCTTTGTCAATGTGCAAGGCTCATGGCAAGTCCTTCTTAGACACTTTCTAAGGTAATAGTCATATTGTAATAATAGAAAGCCACTTCTCAGGCACATTCAACTATATATACACAGCTCAGAGAGGACTTAGAGTATTTTTGTTTTGGATTTTTTTTTTTTTTTTTAGAAATTGTCTCCTACAGATCAAACTGGCTTCAAATTCACCATGCAGCTGAGAATCACCTCAAACTTCGAACTTCTGAGCCTCTACTTTCCCTTTCCCCTACAAGTGTCGGGCCTATATGAACGTGCCACCATGGATGGTTTTATGGGGGTCAACCCAGCATAGCCCTCCACCAACAGAGCTACATCCCTGTCCCTCTATTTGTTCTCTGGTTGTCACAGACACACTGAATAGGGGTCATGTGACATTTCAGTATCCATATAATTTATGTCATGTGATATTTCAGTATCTGTACACACTGTGCCATGTATTATTTCATTTACTCACACATATTGTGCAACTATTAAATCAGCTTAAGGAAAGCATACACCTCATTCATCATTCTTCTAAGATGAAAACTTTTGATATATTTTCTTATAACATTTTGAAAGGCACATTGTATTGTGATTTGTAGTTACTGTAATGAATGACACACACCTGAACGTCTTATTCTTAACTTAGTATGCACTGGTCACTTTAGCCTTTATTGGTTAGTAGTTCTATGCCCCTTGCTCTCCCACTATCCAGTAAACAATATTCTACTTGTAACTTCAATGAGACTAGCATTTTAGATTTCACACACAAGCAAGATCTTGTGGTTCTTGGTTGGTTAATTTTGCTTACTGTGATGGATTTTGATAATCTACAGAAACTGTATTGGTTATTCTTGTGGATATATATACACACACACAAACACACACACATACACACACACACATATGTTTCCTTATGCATGTGGAGTGTCAGTGTGGAGCGTGTATACAGGCATATGGAGAACACAGGTGGGCAAAGCCTAGCTCTCTTGATTGCTTTTCACCTTATCTTTTACACAGGGTCTCTCACTGCACCTTAAGTTCATGAATTCTGTTAGAATGGTGGGCTAACAAGCTCTAAGAATCTGCCTGCCTAGCACTGGGGTTAGAGACAAACAATATTACACCCAGCTGTCTTATATAGATGCCAGAGATCCACCTCAGGTTTTCATGTTTCTGTGGTAAGGACTTTACTGACTGAGCAATCTCCCAGCCCTTTATTAGTTACCTTTGTCTCATGCTACCAAAATACCTGACAAAAGAAACTGAAGGGAGAAAAGGCTCCTGAGTTCAGAGACCCTGTAGTACACTGTAGCAGGAAAGCCAGGCAGCCCACCCAATACATGACTGCACTGCCCAGGGCAGAGACCCCTTCATTGCAGAAAGCAGGTATAAAGGCTAGATCCTTCACAGAATACAAAGAGTAGCCTCTCCATCCGTCAGTCCTCAGTTGCTAAAGGATACACAGCCTTAGAATAGTGCCACAAGCTGGGACCAATCACTGCAACTGTGAGCCTGAGGGGCACGTTCAGATTCAAACTGTGACACAGACATTTCTATCAAACTTTATGGCTGTATTTTCTGAGAGAGTAAGTCACTCTTGCAAGGTTATAGCAGTGGTGGTGATGGGTATGAAATGTTGAAATGACATCCCAGCCATTGTTGGGAAAAGAAATTTGCAGTGACTTGGATGCTCTTTGCTTAAACACTTCTCACAGATCATGGACAATTAGAGGCAAAGAGACTAGTGGCAACTATGGACAACAAGTTAAAGGGCTTTTGCTTTCAAAGAACCTTGATGAGAAGTAACTGATAGCAAGAAAAGTAGGGAAAAATTATGCTACACTGAATAGAAAACTCAACTGCCTTAAGAATGGCTCCATCACAGCCTAAAATAGGAATTGATGATTCATTGCCAGATGCATTGTGATTAGTTGATAATTGTAATAATGAGGAAAGGGTAACATGAATGCTGAAACTATAATATTTTATTTACAAATCAGTCTCTCTGACTTTCTCATTCTCTCTCCCTAGACACTTTTCTTCTTTCATGAGGCTTGGTGCAGGAGAGCTACTACTGTCCACTGAGGGAGTGTATCATGCAGAACACAGCTGCAGAAGGTCTTGGTTCACATAGGTGATGCAGGAAGAAGAGAGGTTAAGTTTCAAACTCCTCTTGGTTTGAGGAAGGACAAAAAAAGCAGGAAGTTGTTATCTCAGGAGGAAGAGACCCTCACCACAGCTAAAGATAAGCCTCTCACCTGCCAAGAAGAGCTAGAATTCCATCATAATCAACATTTGCTGTGAAGGTTGCCAATACCAGAGACAATATTTCTTTTATATCAAAATGTTTTCAATATTAAAATAGCAATAAAGCAGGGTTAAGGATTTTTCTACTTATATTTCTGTTGCTGTGATAAAATACTCTGAAAAATAAAGTCAGGGAGAAGGGGATTTATTTCAGTCAACAATTACGGTAATGGTCCATCACTGTGGGAATGTCAAGGCAGGAACGTCAAATGTTACAACTACAAACCAGGAGCAGAGAGAATAAACTCATGAATTCTTGCTTGCTAATAATGCTTTGCTAACCTTCTCCACTCTTACATAACTCAGGACTGGAATGGCGGTGCGTACAATGGACAAATCTCCACAGACACACCCACAGTCAACCTGCTCTTGACATTAATATTCTCTTCCCACATGAATCTAAGCTATGCCAAGTTGATGGTTAAAAGCTCCAGCAAATATCACCCTGTGAAGGATCTCATTCCTTTTGCTAATTAGGTTAGGCTCATCAATGAGTCCCTAGGTATCCACTTGTGTCCACTTCCTCAGCACTGGGATTACAAGGGTGTGCAACTGTATCAGGCTTCTTATACATTTTTTTTCCTGGAATGGAACTCAGGTCTAATTGTTGGCATGACAAGCATTTTACCAACTAAGGTATCTTCCCAGTGCCCAGTAGATGAATTATGAAGCAAGCTCTTTACTTAGTGAACAATCTTTCTCAGCCCCATCATACATTTTTCTCATCTCTGGTCTAGGGCTAGCTGGATGATAGTATTCCATGCAGGCATGCTGCACTTGCTCTTTTTCCAGGGCCAGTGCAACTTCAGGATTGCTCTCAGGGTGTCTTCACTTGTCAATGGAAGTTGCTTCACATGTTCCCAGGCCTAGCTCATAGTTTTTAAAATAACTGCAAAACATCATACAACACTCAGCAAATGCCATTGCTGTGTGATCCCTCCCTGGATAAAGTGCCTTAGGAGTGAGTTTCTAACTAACAAACCCTCCCCTGCTCAGGGTGGATAAGACATTCCAGCATGCTGTGTCATCACAGATTTCTGGTGGTTTGTTTGTTTCTTTTTTATTTGTTTCTTTGTTTGTTTGTTTGTTTCAGTCAAAGCAACTAGCCTCTAAAAGCAAGCATGCTACTTCCTGTTTAGAGATGATGCAGCAGAATGAGCAACAATTGTTTCTGGTATTTTACAAGAAAAAGCAGAAAATAGCAAACACACACAGATACACAAATAACAGCAAGAAGCCATGATGGCTCTGGTAATCAGCACAGCCATTTGTCTAAAACAGTATCAGAGCTGTCAATCACTGATGGTTCATGTTACAATCACTAGTGACGGAAGTCATAAGAATGAAGAAAATGGTGTGAACACACTGGTTACTTCACATAGAGTGAACTCAGTCCTTGTACTTAACCCCTGTGGTCATAGTACAGTTAAAAATAGGGATCTTCAGGCTAGTCACATGGTTCACTAGTCAAGAGTTCTTTTTGCTCTTCCAAAGGATACAAGTTCATTTCCAGCATCACCAAGGAATTGCACACAGCCACTGTAAATCCAGCTCAAGAGAATCTAGCACCCTCTTCTGGTCTCCACAAGTACATACACACACATCTCTTTCACACACAGAAATAATTCTTTTAAAAAAAATCTTTAAATGGGGGTCTTCAAGCTAGGGGGATGACTCAGAAGGTGAGAGCTCTTGCTCTGCAGGAATAAGGACCAGAGTTGATTCTCCCTCACCTCTATAAATAGCCAGGTGTGGTTGTGTACCTGTAACCCCAGTGTTGGGAGAGAAAAGGAGAGACAAGAGGATCACTGTCCCTTGCCAGCTACTATTATAGCCACAAAACATAGGGTCCCAAGTTCAGTGACATCCTCTCTCAAGGGGATAAGGCAGAGAGTGATAGAGGAGGACCCCGCCATTCTCCTCTGACATTTGCATAAATATGCATGAGCATGTGCACTCGAAAACACACAGACACATGTACACAAAGATGTATCACATACACACAAAAAATAAGTAAATAAGCAAATGAGAAACTAGATCTTCACACGTACACACAAACATGATTGGAACCTTGTGGTTAACAGTTTGTCCAAGGTCATACAGCTTAGGTCAGAACCATCATCCCTAGGTCTACCTACACCATTTGTTAGTCTGGTGGTACCTAAGTACAATGTGAGCATTAACACTGATGGTTTCTTTCCTAGTTTATATAAACTCACTGTTTTGCATATAGTAGTTTGAATAGTTTACCGTAAAGTCAGGATGGTATTGGATGTTTCTAAGGCTGATGTGACAGAGAGTCAGGTAGAGTGCTGACCATGCCAGAATGAGGAACCACATGTGGTGTTAGAAGTTCAATCCTAGAACTTGGAAAGCAGAGAATGGTGGATCCCTGGGCTTATTGGACAGTTATTGTAGCTGAGTTGGCAAGTTTTAGAGCAGTGAGAGACCTCATATAGTAAGTCAAGATTAGTGACTCTTGAAAAACAACAGTCACAGTTGTCTCCCATCCTCCACATGAACATATATATGTGCTGCACTTGCACATACACACACACACACATATACACACATACACACACACACATACACACACACATACACACACACACATACATACACACACACACACACACACACACACACACACACACACACACACACACCAGTATAGCAACATTAGATCTTCCAGACCCTCAGTTCTCATTTTGCATTTTATGAAAAGCATGGGATTGGTGTGGTGAAGCATGTGTGTTGTGATTGATGGAGACGAAGTGTTGGCCATGAGTCAGCTTTGGAGGAGCAACCCCACACCCAACACAAGAAGATCAATGGGACAAGACAGCTTATTAGTTCCTCCAGTAGTAGTTCTGCTGTCTGGGGTGGCTTTCCTAGAATAAACCTCAAAGGAAAGGCTAGTCCTCAACCTGCTCCAGTCCTGTGTGTTCTGTGCTTATCAATCATGCCATACATATGATCTGTGTGCTAGGGGGACTCCAAGGTTAGATTTGCTACATTCTTGAACATTTAATCACCACTGCTAAACTCTCAGAACCTCTCCTAATACATTTCTGGTTTCCTTAAACAAACCATTGTGTCAAAAGTATGCTTTCTTTCTAGGTGTATTTTTTATTATTATTTTATGTACAAATGGGTATGTCTGAGTGTGTATGTGTACCATATGTGTGCTGGTGTTAGGGAAGGGCAGACGAGGGGTTCGCATCTCCTGGGACTGGAGTGGAGGTGCTAGGGATTGAATTCATGTCCTCTGTAAGGACAGCAGGTGCTCTTAACTATTGAGTCATCTCTCCAATACTCCTAGGTGTCATTTTGATTGACCTAGAATAGGAGGTTTTACAGTGTGTGTGTGTGTGTGTGTGTGTGTGCGCGTATGTGTGCACAAGTGCAGCACATATATGTTCATGTGTGTTATGGAGGCCCCCGACTGAGGTAAGGAGTCTTCCTTGACTGCTCTCCACCTTGTATATTGAGGTAGGGTATGTCAACTGAACGAAACACATGCAGAAAGGGATAGTCTCACTGCCCAGTTCACTGCTGGATGCTCTATATCTGCCTTCACAGACAGGCCACCATGCACATCCAGCAGTTACCTGGGCTCTAGTGACCTGAACCACAGTCTTCATGCTTCCCTGGGAGGCACTTTATTCACTGAGCCATCAAGATATCTCCACAGGAGCTTTGTCGGGGCAGGAATTGCACTTCCAACAATTCTTTATTCCTGTTTCATTCTGGATGGACACATGGGTTCAGCTGAAGCACAAATTTATTCTTAGACATCATCTTGCTGGTTTTTCATTTGAAATATTTCTGTGTGAAATCTAATTTCTTTACTTAAATTTTCTCTCTGTGTTGCCAAAACATGCACAAGCAGAGCCCACAAAAGCTCCTCAACTCAATTCAAGTCTCTCAGCCACAGCTCTGCAGACAGTAAACAGAACATCTGTGTTTGCTCCATAAACATCACGATGTGGGGCAAAATGACTGAGTTTGCCTAGACATCATTGCAATGTTGATCTATTTCTCTCATTTTCTGAAAACCTTTTTTTTTCCTTTTTTCATTTTCTCCCTTTATTTAAGGAGAAAAAAAAATAACTTCTGTGTACAGAAACACTTTTCCAAAATGGCCATGCTCTGAGTTGGAAGGAGGCTCCTATTTACATCATGACTTCCAATGCATACAGTGTGATTCATCACTGGATTACTTGTATATTATAAAAAACAAATGCACATACAATAGTCTGACTATGATTATTTAATGCACTGAAAAAAATGATGGAAAGAATCAAACAGGGTAAGGTTCTTAGGTTCTAATGAGGACAATCCTTTTTTGTGTATGTATATATGCATGGTATGCACATGTTGTGAGCATTCATGCCCACATGTGGTTTAACATTTGAGACTAAATGGATGAATGTGCATGTGGAGGCAAGAGGTTGACATCTACCTCTTCCTCTAATAACTCCCCACTTTATCAAGGAGGCAAGGCCTCTTGCTGAAGCTATTCTGATTGAACAGCTTGCTCTGGGCATCCTGTCTTAGCATCCCAAGTGCTGAAATTACAGGAAGGTCAACATGCCTTCCAGGCTTTTATGTGGTAATCCAAATGTGTTTATGCACCAAGTTCATTATCCTCTGAGCCAGCTCCAGAGTTGTGAAGTCATGGATGAAGCAATTATGATACAGAGGCTACACTGGTTCCTTTCTTGTTGTTGTGACTGGGTAAGAAGCATCTAAAGGGTGGGAACTGTTTTGGCTCACAGTTGAGAGTTTACGATCCTTTGTGGGCAAGCCATGGAGGTTGAAAGCATTATGGCAGCAGGCTGGTGTTGCAGTCACCCTTATCTATATAGGCCAGGAAGAAGGGCACCTGGGACTAGAATGAGGCTGAATCTGTCCTTGAAGCCTGCTCTACAACTACCCATGTCTTTACTACCTTCTGCCTTCTAAACAGTCTACAGTATTCCAAAATTGCTACCAGCTGGGCATAAAATGTTCAAACACAGGAGCTTCTAGTGACATTTTATTTTCAAACCATTGGAGATTTTCAAGTTCTGGACATCCATCTCCATAGAAGAGATTTGGAAACCTAAATCCAGGATGTATTTCCTCAGACAGACCTTATGGGCAGTCATGAATATTTGGGCTAAAAAGCACAGAGCCAAGTATCAGGCATGGGAAAAGTCCCCACTGAAAGGAAGTCAATGCAGCAGCTGGGCTCAAAAGCTGAATTGTGACAGGTGCTAGGTACTGTCTAGGATGATGAAATTGTAATGTGTTATCACACTGTCTTACTTTGCTCTCATCTTGCTATATTTTGAAATATCTAATCTCTTTGTTAGATTTAGTCTTGAAGTGAGAGGATGAAATCATTTAAAGACAGCTTAGCTTACTAGGACCCTCTGTCCAGCTCTTAACCTGAAGATAGTATGTTCCCCAAGAGGATTAAATATTGCTTTCATCCATCCACAGCAGTCACAGCTTATTGTTTTAGTGTTGTTGTTGTTGTTGTTGTTGTTTTAAGAAAACTATGCATGGTTGCAGAGATTGCTCAGTGGTTAAGAGCACAAGCTATTTTTTTCAGAGAACCAAATTTAGTTCCCACCACCATGTCTAATAGCTCACAACTGCCTACAACTACAGTCCCAGAGTTCTGATGCCTCTGGCCTCTCTGGATACCTGTAATCCCATGCACATACCCATACAAAAACACATACGCATACACATAATTAAAACTAAAATAAATCTTTAAAATTTTCACATACTGTTCCTTGAGCTATGTGAAGGGTAAAATAAAAATGTCTCATATTGTGGAATAATCTTTTTTGTATACTGTGAAGATTTTGTCACTCTGGTTGGTTTAACAAAAAAAACTGAATGGTCAATAGCTAGGCAGGATTTTCAGGGCAGAGAGGTGTAGCTGAAGTTTTCCTGGTGCTGCCCAGCTCCCGCAGCCCTGTGGCTGCTTGGACCCACGTAAACATGCAGAGGCTTATATTAATTAAAACTGCTCGGCCATTAGCTCAGGCTAACTATTGACTAGTTCCTACACTTAAATTAATCCATAATTCTTATTTATGTTTAGCCATGTGGCTTAGTACCTTTTCTCAGTTCTGCCTTTACATCTTGCTTCCTCTGTGTCTGGCTGGCGACTCCTGACTCAGCCTTCCTGTTCCCAGAATTCTCCTCTCTCTTATCCCACCTATACTATACTTTCTGCCGGGCTACTGGCCAATCAGCATTTTATTTATCAACCAAATCAGAGCAATACACATTCACAGTATACAGAACGACATTCCCATCAGAGAGGACTCTGGAAAGAAGAGCAGAGAAGCAGAAAGTTGCCAGTCAGATGCACAGGAAGTAGCATGGGCATTACAAAGTAAAGGTAGTAAAGCCAGGAGACAAAAACTAGATTGATAAAAATGGGTTAATTTAAGTTGTAAGAGCTAGTTAGTAAGAAGCCTAAGCTATCTGCTGAGCTTTTATAATTAATAATAAATCTCCATGTTATTTTGGAGCTGGCAGACAGAAAATTCATCTATACTCTCATTTAGGGGTGAGCACTGAATTCACTCATTTTTCTGAACTCTGAGCAACAATAAGTATCATATTAGTCACTATCCACTAAAAAACAATGTTTTTCTTATGTAATGCACCAATCTCTGGCTATTGAGATGAGGAATACAGAAGGATGATAGATACAAAGTCCATTTACCAAGATAATACTAGTGGGTTCTCCTCTAGGGCCTATGGTCTCCCAAGTCAAGTATCACTGGACAAGTAACAATATCAGAAATAAGTTTCACTTTGTTGTGTGTAGCTTAGTACAATAAAAAAAAAATCAGTTGGTTACCCCATAAAAATCTTGCCATTATAAAAGGGGGAGGAAAGATGATAAGATCCACATGTTCTCATCAACTCACAGCAGTTGTGTCTGCTTGCATAAGACTTGCACATGATTGAGCAAAAAGTCAGGTACAGAAGGCAGAGGGGCTGAAGTGCTTTGGCAATTTAAGGCTCTTGGGGTAGGCAAAGCCTTTTTTTTTTTTTCAGGGAAGTAGTCAGTGTAAGGTTGTTCATGATCCAGTGCATGGCCGCACAGCCATGCACATGTCGGTAGCACTGACTGGACTCAGTGAGCCATGATAAAAAAAAAAAAAAAAGACAAAAAGGCAGAAGGAGGGTGTGGCAGATAGGGGCCTGAAAGGAGCTGGAGGGGGAATCAAGCACCGATGTGTTATACAAGTATGAAATTCTCAAAAAATGTATAAACAAAGAAAACTATCACTAAACTTTCCAAACCAACCTCAGAAGGTGATGTCAAAGAGATTCTCACTGTCATTTTACTGGTTGAGAAAAAATTACTAGTAGGAAATAGGAACCTCCAGTGGTCATGAAGATCCAACCTACGTACTTTGTGGGAAGTAGAATATATAAACTGTAAGGATTTAATACCAGAGAACAATAGCAGCTTTTCCCCTTTCGTAGATATCAACAGACACCCTACTGAGACATGGTCTGTGTGTCCCTCACTAACAGACAATGCCAATGCCAGGATAACACATCTGGGGGGTGAGTTTAGCTCACCTGGGAAGTGAGTTTACATCAAAGTCATGCATTTTATTCCCCAACCTTTCTGTGCCTCAGACCTACAAATCAAAGACCTAGATGCAGCAGGCTTGCACTGTGAACTTCCTTCCATCCTCAGAGAGACATATGAACAGACTCCAACCCACGTGGGCTCTAACTCCTTTCAGAGCCTCTGCCATGTTATTGACTTCTTGTCTGTCTGATCATGGTATTAATAACTCTTCTAATAAACTTCTTACTACCATAGTAATCTATTTCAGTATTCTCTTGAACTTCTCCTCTCCCACCTGTAACCCAACATAGAATGAAAGATGCTTGTCCCAGTAAAATCTGTGCCAGACCAACCTGAGGCAAGAAACTCACATCTAATGGTCTTTATAGCCTTTCCAGATTTTATATCTGTAGGTACACTCTGATGCTCTGGCTTTGAAGAGGGTCAATGCCAGACCTAGGTGGTACAAAAATTTATTTTGCTTTGTTCTGTGCTGTTTAGATTTTCACTGAGGCATAACGTATAGTTATATTAGTAAGATAGCCCACACACTTTCACAGATGGATGAATCCAGATCAGGAGACAGAACAGAGCAGAACCCCCACATTCTTGCTCTTTCTCTTATCACTGCTAACATTCCAGGTTAACTACTCTTTTGCCTAAAAATAGCATAGACTGACTTAAGATTTTAAAATTTATACCAAATTGGATCTTGGAAAATGTGTCTCTTTTATGGGTGATTTTTTTTAACATTATGAGATTGGTTGATTTTACTTTTTGCAAATATAAAACAGATACTTTAGCTGCTTAAATGGACTACATAAGAGCATGTAGCTTTAATAACAAAGAAGAAAAGTGGAAGAAAGTTGAGGGTAGCCTTCATGTCCACACCTTGTAGAGAACAAAAATCTCTGAGGGAAGTGAGACTTCTAGACTGTTTCTTTAAAAAATATTTCTACTTAAAATTTTTCATACAATATGGATTTATTGTATTCTTTCCCCTTCCTTGGCTTCTCCCAGATCCTCCCAACTTCCCTATTTATCCAACTTCATGTCTTCTCTCTTTCTCTCGCTCAAAAAAAGGAATGAACAAAAATAAAAAATGAAATCAGATAAACTAAAAAAAAGAAGAAAGCTAATAAGAAAAAACAAAACAAAATAAATTATAAAACACAACAGAGAGAGAGAGAGAGAGAGAGAGAGAGAGAGAGAGAGAGAGAGAGAGAGAGAGTTAATTTTGTGCT
>CABHPP010145444.1:0-15020 GCA_902168425.1 Peromyscus attwateri
ATTTGGCATCAGACAATAAACAGTCCACAGGTGGTAGCTCTCTGAGGCATAGCTTCAGTGTGACCGCCAGGTGACTCCAGGACAAGGTGAAGAAAAAGCCCATTTCCAGCTGTTCTAACCTGGTGCCTACCAGCAGTCTCAGCAAAGGAAGTACAACCTGAGGCAAGACCACAGTCACCCTCCACAGCCTGTAGAACTCCCACCCTGCTTCCGATGAAGACACTTTCTAACTCTCAGGTGCACTCAGTCACCCTAACTTGGAACTGAGTTGCCTGAACTATTTTTGTCATTGTGAAAGTTAGTATTCACCCACAGAGAGGGAGGGGGGGTAGGGGGAGAGGGAGAGGAAGAGGGAGAGGGGGAGGGGGGGATAGAGAGATCCCATCATCACTCCCATCATCTTTCCTTACACAGGAGATTGCTCTGTACCTGGCGTCTTAGTTTTTTTCTCTTTTCTTTTTCTTTATTCTCTCTCATACAAAACATCCTGACCACAACCTCCCCTCCCTCACTCCCCCTAGCCCTCCCCCAGCTCCACAGTGGCTCCTCCTTTTCCCTTCAGAGAAGAGCGGGCCTTCCCTTGGTATCAACCCAACATGGCATAATAAGATACAATAAGACTGGGCACAAACCCTCATATCAAGGCTGGACAAGGCAACCCTGTAGGAGGAAAAGGAGTCAAAGACACCCACACTCCCACTGTTAGGGGTTCCACAAATACCCCAAGCTAAACAACCACAGCATGTATGCAGAAGACCTAGAGTAGGCCCATGTAGGCTCCACAATTGCCTCTTCAGTCTCTGTGAGCCCCTAGGAGGCCTGCTTAGTTGATTCTGTGTGCCCTCTGGCTCCTACAATGCTTCCTCCTCCTCTTCCACAGGGTTCTTAGAGCTTGAGCTGATGCTTAGGCATGGGTCTCTGTATCTGCTCCCATCAGCTGCCAGAGGAAGCCTCTATGATGACAACTGGTATCCCTGTGTGCCCAGCACATTTCTAGAACCAAACAAGCTTGGATTGTGTCCATCCCTACTAGATTCTAAGAGAGTAATACTTTAATTTTGCTGATGAAAAAACCCAAACTCAGAGTAGCTACAAAACAGCCAATGAAGAAGCTGCCAGAATTTGGTTCCAGAAAGTACTACTACTGACTTAAGTGTACAAATGACTGACATGTTTGCTCATAAAATGGGCATTGTACATTTTTCTTAAAGCTAGATGTGATCCATTTGCAATACTGTCCTTTATTTTATTATGTGACTCTTATTCAACAGTATTAAAAATGCCCTTTCCTTTATGAGAAAATAGTTGCACATATGGTAGGTGATATGATATGAATTTTATTACTTATTAAATTACATTTTGGAAGTTGTTTTTGTAGGTGAAATTGCAGTCTAGAAAGCACTCCCTCACAATGTCTGCATCCTGCAGGAATTTGAGAGGAAGTCCAATTGCTCTCATGCTTCTTCTGCAAGATCTGGTTCCCTTAGGAGTAAGATATGGAGAAGAGGAAGAACCAGTGGGGGAAAGGAATGTCTAATATTTATCATGAGATTTGTTCAATTAATATTTTTAAATATTTATTTTTAATTTTGTGTATTCCTGTGTGTCTCTGTGCTGCACATGAATACAAGTACCTGTAGATGCCAGAAGAGGACATTGGATCCTCTGGAACTTGAGTTGCAAGTAGTTGTGATTCACCCTATGTGTGTTCTGGGAACCTAACTCTGGTCCTCTGCTTAAGTAGTACATGCTTTTAACCACTGAGCCATCACTCCAATCCTAAGACTCTTTTAATTACAATTAGATGATTTCAGGTTTTTTTTCAATTTCATATAGATAATGTATCTGAAATATCTGGGGATCAAAACTCAATTTATATCTCTACCTCTCTTGACTTGGGTCTCTACCATCAAGTACCACAAAAGACCATTTTGGTGAATGACAGCCTACTCATAAAACCATTAGTAGTCTGTACTCATTTTTTTATTCCAATAAAACACCTTCTATAAGCAACTTGTGGAAGGAAGGGTTTATTTAGGCTTACAGTTACAAAGGGTTAGGGTCCATAATGGTAGGGAAGTAGCAGTCATAATGGTTGGAGCAGAAGTCAAGGGCCCAAATCTCAAAAAAACGTAAACAGGAAGCAAAGGAAGTAAAGTGTGAATAGCACATGGCTTTGAAACCTCAAAGCCCACCCCTAATGATGCACTTCTAGCAAAGTCACATCTCCCTGGCCTCCCCAAACAGCACTACCAACTAGAAACCAAATATTCAACCACCTGAGCCTATGAGGAAAATCCTCATTTAAACCAACACATAATCCCATAAGCTTATAACATACTATGGTGTGGTTGCCATCTTACTTTGTGCGCTTCTAATCTGTGGTGTTCATAAACAAAAAGTTTCTAGTGACTCATGTGATGATATTATGTTCCCCAATATATTGTGAACACTAATAAACTTATCTGGGGTCAGAGAACAGAACAGCCACTAGACAGACATAGAGGCCAGAAAATGGTGGCACACACACCTTTAATCCTAGCATTCCAAAGGCAGAGATCCATCCGGATCTCTGTGAGTTCAAAGCCACACTGGAAACAGCCAGGCATGGTGATGCACGCCTTTAATCCCAGGAAGTGATGGCAAGAAGCAGAAAGGTATGAAAGGTGTGAGAACCAGAAACTACAGCCTGGTTAAGCTTTTAGGCTTTTAGCAACAATTCAGCTGAGATTCATTCGGATGAGGACACAGAGGCTTCCAGTCTGAGGAAACAGGATCAGCTGAGGAATTGGCAGGGTGAGGTGGCTGTGGCTTGTTCTGTTTCTCTGATCTTTCAGCGTTCACCCCAATATCTGGCTCCCGGGTTTGTTTTTATTAATAAGACCTTTTAAGATTCGTGCTACAGACTCATTTCTCAGAATGTGTTCCAGTCTGTAAAAGACATCCTAACTCTGTCGGCTTAATTGTCAGGCTCAGGCTTCATGAACCAAAAAGGGTATCAGCACCCTCAGTCTTTCTCTATGTTATATTCAAGTTTAAAGAAACTTAATTATCTTTGACTTAATCTTATGTCTCACACCTACCCTTGAAGGAGTGGCTATGGCTCGGAAGTGGTTTTATACTTCTTGGCCAGTTTGATTTACACATCTGTATTAGTTATTTTTCACATTGCTCTCACAAAATACCTGACATATGCAACTTAAGAGATGGATGGTTTATTTTGTCTCACAATCTGAAGAGAGAGTCCATCATGGCAGGGATAAAAAGCAGTTCATCTCCTTATATCTGCAGTCAGAAACTAGAGAGAGGTGAATGCTGCTGCTCAACTCTCCTTTTCCTTCTTATTCTGTCTAGGAGCTCTTACAGAATGCTGCTGGCCACATTGAGGATGGGGTCCTCCCACCTCAACTAACCCGTTCCAGATGCACCACCACAGACGGCCGAGGGAGTGATTCTAACTACCATCAAATTGACAATATAAACCCTCACAGCATCACACTCTGAAGCTGGTCTTAGAGCCAACCCTAGAAGTAGCTCTTCATCGGAGAGAAGTTAGAAGTTTGGTCCTCGAAAGAGACAATGAGACATTTGCCAAGAGAAGTAAGAATGATGCCTAGCGGTCAAGTCGGGAAGTAGCCATTGTTCATGAGATGGGAATCACTCTCTGGGCTTTGGGATACTCCCCTGTCCCTTCTCCCTTTAAAACTGAAAGAAAAGCAAACCATCCTTGTGTGAGAAACAGGTCCTCATCTTGACAAATGACAAGTTGAAGAAACTAGTGAAAAAGAAACAATTTTTAATACTTCATTCTGCAGAATAGGAAACAAGCCTAGGGAAAAAACAAAAATGGCTGGCATGCCAATTTGACAGTAAACAATAGTTTTTAAAAGTCCTTGATTTTTGAAAAATTCCAGCCCTCTTTTTCCCATAGGCTGGTGCTCTGGGAAGATATGGTGTTCCTACTCATCTAGTATAGAACCTCCTCAGTCTCCCCATCCTGTTGATTTGAGATGCAAAGTCTTATCTAATGACTATCCCAGGGCTGCTTAAGATTGCCTCCTTTTCTTATCACGGGCTCAAGAACATAGCAAACTATCCATAAATATTCAACCCTCAAAGTTCTGAGACCAGAAGGTACCACCTGCCAGTCAAGGGAGAGAGGGCTCTGCATCGAGCTTATCCGTGACTTGTTGATAAGTTCTAAGTATGCCTCATGCTGAAAATGGACCATAACAATTTATTTCTTACACCTGTGTATTTCAGTCATGACTTGATGGGAGATCAGCATCTTCTACCCAGCCCACTCCCACAGAGCAGTGAAATACCCGGGACCCTTGGCCACTCTCCCTCTCCCACTCTACCAAGAATTAAGACTTGTTTAAATAGTCATCCCTTCTTTCCCAACCCCAGTTGAAAGAGCTGAGGTTAAAGACACTAATTATGTCTCAACTAATCCAGAACAACTCCAAAGGGATGCTAACCAGATAAAGAAATAATTTTATCCTAAAGGGATTTAAAATCCTCCCAAATGGGCATCTGCACCTCAGCAGAACCTGCCCTTTAGCCTTAAGAAAGCCACTTGTCTAATTAAGTACACTAGCATGTGCTGGGAGACAAGATCTGCCTCACTAGCACACGCAAAGACAGCTTTTTCATTTACTCTGTAGCAAACACAGTAATCACAATTACAATCGCACAACCATCCCAGAAAACCATTCTCTGAAACAGTAAATCTGTCCTATCAAAATTAAGTGTTTGGGGCTGTAAACAGTACTCAAAGCTTCTCTCAAAATCTAAAATAAGACCATCATTTATAGCTCCAGATACCACTAGGCACCCACACTTTGGCAGTAAATAAGACTGCTTTAATAAAATATAAAGCTGTGACTAAATTTAATATGGAAGAGATCTGAGATCATTAATCTCCAGACTTAATGTGAGAAACGGTTTTCATTATTTCCCAAAGAAAATGTTCATATTTGGGGAAAATAATAGTCATAAAATAAAAATAATTTAAGTTTTGGGTGTTAATGTAAAAGCACACTAGTCAAGTTCAATCTGGGCAGTCATCTAACACGAAGTGGCATTGTATATGGGCTTCAGTGGACAAATGTCATTATAGAATTGATATGTCATCAGAGATGATGCCTTGCTCAGTCCTCCATCCACTTACCATCTCCTCATGGCTCCAAACAGCATTTGTGTCTACCAATCCCTCCTCACCCAATCTCTCAGTTCCTAATCTCATTAAGCAAACTGTAGTTGAACTTACTAGACATTATGATTCCTCTTTCAAAGCTGCCACTAACCTAAGCCTGGGAAGATGTTAGTTACTTTTTTTATTGCTGTGCTAAAACACAATTACCAAGGCAACTTATAGAAGGAAGGGTTTATTTGGGGCTTATGGTTCTGTAGGGTTAAAGTCCATGATGACTGAGCAAAGGCATGGAGTAGGAGCAAGAAGCTGAGGGTTCACATCTTGACCCACAGCATGAAGCCACAGAGAGAGTGAACTAGAAATGTCACAAGCCTTTTAACTCTCATATTTCCTCCAACAAGGCCACACCTCCTAAGTCTACCCACACATCACCACTAACTGGGGACCAAATATTTCAACATCTAAGCCTATGAGGGACATTCTCATTCACCCACCACAGGAAGTAACAAACATCCATGCAGTCATAGTTTTAAGAAGGAAGTCCAGCACAAGTCCAAATATGCCTCATCTAACCCACACCTACCAAACTAACAGATGATGTAGAAAAACCAAACTGAGGAAAGACAGACCAAGCAGTCTTGGAGAGATGACTTATGGGAATAAGAAGTAACCAACAACAGCAATTTTGATCTGGTTTTAAAGTTAAATAAAACTAAATAGTTATACCTCTTCAGAGTCCTAGACATGGACAATGGAGGCCCTATCTGCTAAGAGACAGAAGGAATGGCAGTTTTCAGCAAGGGAGAGTGAGCTATGGGATCCAGTGGGATCCAGTAGATTTCTATGCCTTGTCATAGATCCAAGTTAGACTTTGGTTTGATTACATGCTAAGTTGCAGTTCATGATATAGAACAACCATACACAAAAACCTCAAGCTAGTGTCCCTTGCTTATTGAATACTTCCAACTATTTGGAAAAGTAGATTTATTTTCACAGGCTTATCATAATTGGCTTGTGAATCAATATAAGAAACTTATTTTTTAACAATAGCTTAATATCTAGAGACAGCAGGAAGAACACTTACACAAGCAACAATGTGACTTGTCACCACCCCTTACCTTTTTCTTCTTAATAATCTTATTTCAGAGATTGAGAAATTGACAGACATTTTCCAAGTTGCACAAAATGGAGTCAAAATCATCACCTGAGATGTCAGAGAAGTTGAAGCTCCTCTCTAGCTCTGCAAGGAATAATGCATTTTTATTTCCCAAATAAAAGTTTTGAGCTAGCTTTTCAATGACATTTCTTACTAACTTTACCCAAAGGTTTTTGGAAGAAATCCAGTCTTGATCTATAAACCAGAAAGAAATTCCATGCTAATGCTAAGCCTGATACATTTTGGACATTAGGATAAGTGGCTATTTGTTAAGTAACAGTTCATCACCCAGGTTATGGCATTCTTCCCTGGAACATTCTTTCATTTTAAATATATCATCTTTGGGAACTTTATATCCCAGCATAACCTGGCACACAATAAAGTATGCAAGTGCTTAAAGTATTTCAGGCTCCAAGTTGGTTACAAACACAAAATAAGCCTCTTTTATTTATCTAAAAATAAACATTAAAAGATCAGAAGTTTTATTTATCTATAGCAAATAATTTTCTTAGCTTTTCTGACACACTTGTAGCCATTGTGTTGAAACTCTACAATTAGAACATGATTCACTTGCCTTTGCCTATGACGGTACTGTGAGAGCCCTTACTTGTGTTTTTCTTAGAGACCTCCTAGGGTGATAAGGGAAATCTAGAATCCAAATTAGAATACAAACCCTCCTCCTTGGAAGATGTTTTTTATAAGCCCAGATATTTGTTCTACAAATTGTACGAGAATGAAAGCAACTCCCAGTAAGATTTCCAGGCCCACCACAGTAAAGCCAGCCTGATACCAGGTAGCTCCAGAACACAGCTGAATACAAAGAGGCTATGGTGGGCTACCTATAATCCCAGCACTTGGAAGGCAGAGGCAAGAGATGCCCAGAGCAACCTGGCTAGCTAACCTACTCAACTGGCAAGCTCTGGCTGGGTTCAATGGGGAGACTCTGCCTCAAAGAATAAGGTGGAAAACCATTTCAAAAGATGTCAAGTGAACCCAATAACAGGTAGTTCCTTAAATGGTTGTGGCCAAGGAATGTGTCATGCTCTGTACTTCTCTTGTTCTTCCTCATTATCCCACCCAACAACACTGGCAATATATTGTGTGCAGCACCCTCCCTTCCTGAGAAGCCAGAGCTTCTCAACCCAAGAAGCATACGAGAACCACCTGGGAGAAACTTAAAATCCTGATGTCCAGACCAGTCAATTCTGAATCTCTGGGAAGGGAACCCAGAGACCCCAAATGACGTATATTAAGAACCACTGCTAGGAGACACGCATGTTCAGGTATGTAGAAGGGCATCAGCTACAAAATCAAAAGTACCACTCAATAGGACAGTGAAAAATGGTCACCAAATTTGCAGTCATCTTTCTGCTAACTAGAGAACCATAAATAGCCCTGGGATTGCTTGAAAGTGAAGTTCAAGGAAGTGAAACCCAGAGATAAAGTTACAAAGGCAGCTTGGGCCCTAAACTTGAAGACAATGAATAGAGTAGATCGGTAGACTTTACTCGGTGGTTGCTGGGAACTCACTGAAGGTTTGGGTGCAGTGATATGGCAAGAGGACATTTTAGAAAGATCTCTCTGCTAACAACAATGGAGTCAAGGGAACAATAAAGGAACAATTAGGGTAGTCCAGAACAGAGCCCCCAAGGTCTAGAACAGCAATGGGACCAGAAAAAAATGGGAACCCTTCACTCTTGAAGGAGTGATGTGAGGATTGAGAGGTGCGGATTCAAGCTAAGGCAAAAAGAAAACAGAAATTAGGAAGAGAAATCATTTTTATCATGCTTAGTTTGAGAACCATCTAGTGAAAAAAAATTACTATGTGGTTAAAAATATGAACCTAGTGGGCAGCAGACAAAATGGACCACTATGAAGCTTTTCCTGTCCTCAGAATACAGAGAGGTTTAAAAGGAGATCAGTGGTCAGCACACACAGGTCTGAGGAGTTCCATGTTGATCATCTTCTTGACTGCCAACATCCAGCGAAGTTACTGGCGCATAACAAATGTTTGATAAATACTAAGTCAAACTGAATGGTCAGGAGCAAATTAAGAGGAAATGTTTGGGGAGACTGAAAAGGATTTTGACCAGTATCATAGACTTGCTGAACACATGTCCTGCTTGACTTCAATAGTGTGAAGAAAAATAGAGGAAAAAGCACATGAAAAAAAATCCTGATTTACCAGTGGGAGCCACGGACCAACAAAAACCAATGCAGGATGCTGGAAGGCTATCTGCCCAGCTGTCCTGGCTATGTAGTCAGGAAAGAGCACCTGTAGTCTAATAACCAGCCCTTCCCAGGGCTTGACTCCTAAGGAGCTGGTAAGGGAAGCCCTATGGATAAAATGAACTAGGCCACTGAGCAGAAGATTTATGTTTTGCATAGAGCTTCAAATAAAAAATCAAAATACAAAACAACTAATATATAGTGAAAGAGATGACTGGTTGACATCTCAAGGAAAATCTTTTGTTAAGAAATGAAGTAGCACTTCCTACAATACCACTGTACTAATCAACTTTCTGTTACTATGATGAATGCCTGAAATAAATCAACTTATAAAAAGAAAAGAGTCTGGAGAGAGAGATTGGTGGTAAAGCCCTTGCTGAGTGTGGCAGTTCACCTGTAATTCCAGCACTCAGAAGATCACCTAAGCAAGCTAGCTAACTAGACTAGCTGATTGGTGAGCTATGGGTTCAATTAAGAGACCTACTTCAGTGAATAAGGCAGAGTAGAAGACTCTCTAATCAACCTTGAGGCTCCACATGCACAATGTGTATGTGCACCTGCATATATGTGTAGCACGGGTCTTAAAAAGTTCTTATTAATAAGAACAAACCCAGAGCCAAGTATTGGGGTAGATGCTGAAAGATCAGAGAAGCAGAACAAGCCACAGCTTCCTCACCTTGCAATTCCTCAGCTGATCCTGTTTCCTCAAACTGGAAGCCTCTGAATCTCAGCCAAACTGCTGCTCAAAAGCCTAGAAGCTTAACCAGGCTAGTTCCTGGTTTTCACGCCTTGTATACCTTTCTGCTTTCTGCCATCACTTCCTGGAATTAAAGGCATGAGTCACCATGCCTGGCTATTTCCAGTGTGGCTTTGAACTCACAGAGATCCATATGGATCTTTACCTCTAGAAGGCTAGGATTAAAGGTGTGAGTGCCACCATTTTCTGGCCTCTATGTCTGTCTAGTGACTGTTCTGTTCTCTGACCTCAGATAAATTTATTAGGGTGCATGATATATTGGGGAACACAATATCACCAAATATATGTGTGTACCCCACATATGTGAACATACATACAAGCACACATATCACATATACATGCAAAAAAAAGAAAGAAAAGGGGGTTCACATTGGTTCCACTTCAGATGTCTCCATTCATAACCAAATTGGTCCTGTTCCTCTGAGCCCATGGCGGGGCAGCTATCATGGTAGAAGTGTGGGACAGAGCTGCTTTCCTCATGACTCAGAGCAAGGGGAAAAGAACAGAATAAATAAAGGGACTAGAGTTACATTAAATCCTGTAAGGGCTTGCCTCCACGAATTGAAGACTTCCCAATAGGGTCCATCTCTTTTTTTTTATTTTATTATTTAATTTAATTTTACATATCATCCACAGATTCCCCTGTCCTCCCTCCTCCCGCCCCCCCTCCCTCTAACCCGCCCCCCCATTCCCATCTCCTCCAGGGCAGGGACTCCCTGGGATTCAGCTCAGCCTGGTAGATTCAGCTGAGGCAGGTCCAGTCCCCTCCTCCCTTCACCCAGGCTGAGCAAAGTGTCCCAACATAGGCCCAGGCTCCTAACAGCCAGCTCATGCATTAAGGACAGATCCCGGTCCCACTGCCTGGGGGCCTCCTAAACAGTTCAAGCTAATTGAATGTCTCACTTATTGAGAGGGGCTGATCCAGTTCCATGGGGGCCCCTCAACTATTGGTTCATAGTTCATGTGTTTCCACTAGTTTGGCTATTTGTCCCTGTGCTTTTTCCAATCATGGTTTCAACAATTCTCACTCATACAATCCCTCCTCTTTCTCACCGATTAGACTCCCAGAGCTCCACGTGGGGCCTGGCCATGGATCTCTGCATCCACTTCCATCAGTCACTGGATGAGAGTTCTAGCACGACAATTAGGGTGTTTGGCCATCTGATCACCAGAGCAGGTCAGTTCGTGCTTTCTCTCGACCATTGCCAGTAGTCTATTGTGGAGTCTATCTTTGTGGATTCCTGGGGACCTCTCTAGCACTTTGCTTGGGCTATAGAGCTAAACAGAGAATTCTCAACAGAGGAAGCTGAAATGGCTGAAAGACGTTTAAGGAATTGCTCGACATCCCTAATCATCAGGGAAATGCAAATCAAAACGACTCTGAGATACCACCTTACACCCATCAGAAGGGCTAAGATCAAAAACACTGAAGACAGCTTATGCTGGAGAGGATGTGGAGAGCAAGGGGAACTCTCCTCCACTGTTGGTAGGAATGCAAGCTTGCACATCCACGTTGGAAATCATTATGGCGCTTTCTTAGAAAATTGGGAATCAATCTCTCCCAAGACCCAGCTATACCATTCTTGGGCATATTCCCAAGGGCCCATCTCTTAAGGGCTCCATCACCTCTTAAGAGTACCAGCTGGGGATGGAGACATGGGGTGTTCACAGAACATTCCAAATCATCAGCTTTATTATACAGATGATGCTAGACTTAGTAATTCTAGTTGTAATGCTTAAATTAAACATCAGCCTGGAGAGATAGAGCACTGGCTGCTCTTCCAGAGGACCTGGGTTCAATTCTCATCACCCACATGGTGGCTCACAACTAGATGTAACTCCAATTCCAGGGGATCTGATGCCATTTTCTGACCTCTGAAGGTAACAGGCAATACACAGTGTATAGACATACATGCAGGCAAAACACACATGCACATAAAATAACAATAATAATTTCAATAAATAAATTTATTTCAAAAAATAAAATTAAATAAATAAAATGAATCCTCACACTAAAGTATTTATAGCCAATAGTTTAGGATTTTGTATAATCCACTTTGACTTTGATCTGTTTCCAAAAACATTGTTTCCATAAAGGTTTAATGAGCAGGGAAGACCTGAAGGTGGGCAGTACTATCCCATGAGCTGAAATCCAGAAAAGAATAGAAAGGAGAAGGCAAGCTGAGCACCAGCCCATCTGACTCTGCTTGCTCACTGCAGATTCAATGTGAACAGTGGCTTCATTCTCCTTCCACTACATCTAGAGCTGTTGTTAACTACACACCTCCCCCACCATGGTGGACGGTCCCCTCAAAGGATGAGCCAAAATGAATCCCTCCTTAAGCTGCTTTGGTCAGGCATGCATTCACGATGAGAGAGGGTTGTTGCCATGATAAACCCACCATGCTGTTTGTAGGCCTTTGGTACAGGTTTGCAGAAAGTATGCGGAGGAGTTTGGAACTGCAGGCTGGAAAAGCTTAGGATGTTGTAAGCGACTTTAACAGGCCATTCTGGTGGGAGGTTGGAAACCAGAATGCTGAGAGAAACAGACAATGAAGGCCGGGCTCGTGAGGTTTCAGGGAGAGCAGGGACTTTATGGGGAACTGAGCCAGAGGTCATTCATCTGATATTATAGCATTTCAGAATCTGACTTCTTTCTTCCTATGTCCCAAGAACTTGAGTGAGGCTGAATTCAAAAGTCCTGGACTAATTTATTTGGCAGGGGAAATTTCAACACAGGACAGTGTTCATGCTGTGGCTTGGTTAACACTCACGGATCTTAGATCTACAGGGAGACAGCATAGAAAGATATGAAAATCTGCAGTTTGAGGGGAAAGGACAGTGAGAGTTGGAAATCGTAGATGACATATATGTGGATAAAACAGTTCTAATTTTTAAAGAGATTAGCACCATTAAAGAGAAACCTGGTGCTATGTACTGAGACAGTGGGAAAAGTACCTTGAGGAAAAGGCCTACCCACTAGAGGCTCCAGCTTGTAACAATGCAATTACATTTGAAAGGAAGGCCTGCGTTGACAATGTTGTTGAAAGGGTTCCCTGGTCCCAAAATGGCCACCGGAGACTGTTTTTCCTAGGGTCAGTCTCAAAGACACGGAGGCAGATGCAGCTGTCAAAGGGGCCAGGCTACATCTCAAGCAGGCATCAGAATCATTCACATGGCGCTGACTTAGCAGACACAGACAATTCAACTACGAGGAGTTTTGGATGCTTGTACCACCATTTCTACAGCCCCTGATGCCAGCTAATGTGTGGCAAGGTCAAATTCCATTCAAGGGGCCCTAAGCAATGCTGTGTGAAGATGGGAAAGTAAAGCCTCAGTTTGAAGGGAGCCCCTGTTAAGGGACAGCTGACTTCATTTTCTTTTAATTAAACAATGATGGACTTTGATCATGTCCTTAGCTAGAGGATAACTTGTTTTGTTTTGTTTTTGTTTGTTCTTCTTCAATAATCTTGTGAATTACACATTGTAAATTGTTTCTATTGTTCCAAGAATTGACTGACTATAAAATGTTTTGTGTTATGTTAACTGTCTGACCATAAACCCATAACATGTACCTTTCCTGTGATCATAAAAATAACTACAAAATTCCACTTTTAATCACTTGCTTGATTGGTATAAAGGGACTACTTTGCCTTTAATCTTGGCCATTTTCATTCTCCTATTATGGGCTGAAATATGGCCCATCTACTAATAAATTTTCATCCTGTAATATCTGGGTGTTAGCTTGTGGATTTCAACACTATAACACCCCCAGGATGTTGGTGATGCCAGGGCTATGGGATGCCCACCAAAGAAAGCTGCAGGCAGGGTAGAGACGGCTAATGAGAGAGGTGTTTGTCCTTCAGTCTTGTTTTGGTCAAGTATTTCCTTGCTATAATCTCATTTCTCCCCCTTTAAAACCAGAATGTTTATTCTGTAACGTTGTATATCAGAAGCATGTAGTCTTTTTTCATAAAGGACCATGATTAAGAGGTTTTCCTGAGTCTCAGAAGAGACTTTAGACTTTTGAACAGGATTGGGACTATTAATGACTATGGAGACTTGTAGAGATAGACTAAATTCATTTTGTATTATAAGATGAAAATGAATCTTTAGAGACCAAATGTAGAATGTTATGATTTAAAGTGATGTGATTGACTATCAAGCTGACCAAGGGTGGGGTTAATCATTATCAACTGGACTGTGGAAACACACACTTGGGTATGTCTGTGAGAGTATATCCAGAAAAGTTTAACTGATGAGAGAAGACTCACCCTGAATGTGGATCCAAGACTGAATGCAAAGGACATGGCAAACAGCACCAGAATTTCCCTCTTTGTGCTTCCTGACTGCAGACAAAGTGTGATAAACTGCATCACAGTCCTGCCACCACACTCACCTCCGTGCCTTCCCCACCATGAGGGCACACACTCTCAAACTATGAGCCAGACGACAGCCTTCCTGAAGTTGCCGTTCTCAAGTATTTTATCACAACAAAAGTTAACTAATACAGCATGCATATTAAAACTATTAAATAGCCCTATATTTTCTAATGCTTAATGGGCCCAACTTTGTTTTTTTATAATCAATAAGTTCCTGAAATTTAGTCATTTTTCCCAACATAATATTTTTATTAATTATTTGGGAATTTCATAAAAATGTACCCCAAACATACTTGCTTCCCATTCCTCCCAGGTCTACCTTCCCACCCTTGTGCCCCCCCCCAATAAAAAACACCAAGTTCAATTTGTGTTGCCCATGTACTCGCTGGAGCAAACTCCTAGTGGGAAGCCCCTTAAAGAAAATAGGGTCCTTTCCCCCTCCCACATACACACCCACACCCACCAGAAGCCATCAACTGTGAAGAGCTACACTTCAGTATCTCCTTTAATCTGGGAGGCAGAGACAGGCAGATCTCTGAGTTCAAGGCCAAACAGGTCTATAGAGAGAGTTCCAGGACAGCCAGGGCTACACAGAGAAAACATGTCTCAGGAAAAATAAAATAAAAAAGTAATTTAGTCAGCTTTTAACTGATGTGTAGCACTTAGTACCAACATGCCATTAACCCATCTTTTAACCTAGTGTTACTTATATTGTTATCTACAATTATGCTGTGTGTTACAAACGTGTGCATGGGTGCCCATGCAGGAGCATATGCAGGTTTGTGCACATATGTATGGAGGACAGAGGACAACCTTGGATGTCATTCCTCCTCAAGCACTACCCACCTTGTTTACTGAGAAGGACTCCCCTTCACCTGGTGCTCACTAATTTAGGCTCAGCAGACTAGTCAGCAAGTCCCAGGGATCTGCCTGTCCTCCTAGCCACTGCTAGGATTACAAGTATGTACTATGGCACCCAGCTTTTTACATGTGGATTCTTGACGATGAACTTAGGTCCTTATGCCTGCTCAGCAAGTGTGTCACTGAGTAAACTACTTCCCCACCACAATTGGTTTTTTGTTTGTTTGTTTGGTTGGTTTTGGCTTTTTCGAGACAGGGTTTCTCTGTGTAGTTTTGGTGCCTGTCCTGGATCTCGCTCTGTAGACCAAGCTGGCCTCGAACTCACAGAGATCCACCTGGCTCTGCCTCCCAAATTCTGGGATTAAAGGCATGCACCACTGCCACCCGGCCACAATTGTTTTTTATCTTGTGGATGTTGCAATAAAGTTCCTTCCACATGTCTTTGATGGATTCTTTTCTTTTTTTTTTTTTTTTTTC
>CABHPP010145444.1:15120-43425 GCA_902168425.1 Peromyscus attwateri
TGCATTCTTAAAATTTTCTGAAAACTGCAATCTGAACTGCAATGTATGAGAATATGAATATTTAACAGAACATTGAACTAGAAACTTTGGTTGAGTCTATCATCAAAGTGAGATGTCAGATCTTGGATAAAAATATATCATGATTTTTATATGTGTATATATATGTGTGTAATATTGTATATATATGTATATATAATATATATATAAGATAAAAATATATCATGATTCTAGTCTATGTAAAACAAGGTTTCACTACTCTTCTACCTACAAGAAATATCCAAGGGTCAGATTGCTGAAGATGAAGAGAGACCAATGATGAGAATTCCAGCAGAGAATCATTCTTCAGTCCCATTCTGCCATAGTCCCCGATGAAAGAATAGATATGGGACTCCTTGCTTCTCACCTTAATCACTGAGTCTAACTTGATGAGCTTAATTTGTTACTCTGGCAGTACGGAGAAGGGTGAAATGGGACCAAATTCCACCCAAATAGCAAAAAGGGTTGAAACAAGTCTTTGGCTAATGGCCAAACCAAAGACAAGATGGCTGCCTTAGGCTGACCTGTTCTAACCCAGTCACTGCCATGTCCACCTGTTAGTCAGAGATACTGCTGGGGCCATGATCAACCATCATGCCTGGAGAAGGCTTGCCTGTAAATGTAACAGTCTTATTAAATAAGAAACACAGAGTCGAATGCAGAGTTAAAAGCCCAAGAGGTCAGAGCAGTAGCTAAAAGCTGATACTAAAATCCCTTTCTTACCCTTCGCTGACGCTGCCATCCTTCCCCTGAGAAAGAGGTCTACTTCCTGTGTGTCTGTCTTTTTATTAACTTTCTGTTCTGCCTTCTTATTGGTTGTAAACCCAACCACATGACCTCCTCCTCACTGCCTGTCTATACAGACCTCCAGGTCTTCTATGGTTGGTATTGAGATTAAAGGCATGTGTCTCCATGCTGGCTGTGTCCTTGAACACACAGAGATTTGCCTGTCATGTGATCAGGACTAGAGGTGTGCACCACCACTGCCTGGCTTCTGCTATGGCTTGCTATTAGCTCTGACCCCCAGGCAACTTTATTTATTAACATACAAATAAAAATCACATTTCAGTACAAATAAAATATCACCATACTTGCCAGCCACCTTGTGAGTGGTTATCTATGTAACATCACTTTCAGACTATGGTTAGGGGACAGGGAGGGTAGCTCTTGGTTCACTGGAACTGGCATCACTTTGCCCCTCATGACCACAGGATCTCTGCTACTATCATCATCTGAGGACAGGTCTCCTCTATCAGGCTCCATATCCCTGGAAACAGACCCCAAGAAAAGGAAGTTATGTTAACAGTGATTGTGTCAGTGGCCCTAGGTTCACTTACAAAACATTCAAGAAAGGCTGACTTGGGTCCAACACCTGCAAAATTAATAGCTCATGCCCAAAACAAAACAAATGCATTGATTCAACAAGTTATAGATCCTGTTTTCCCAATGGCTAGAATTGAACCAACAGCTGATATAGTATCCTTTTACCTGCAGGAAATACAGTCTAAAACAGTGACTAGAGAGCAGAATTTTTAAATACCCTCCTCTCTTCATCACACAAGTCCCACTAGAAGAACTTGGCTCCCAAATATGGATGCTGAAAGGTTAGAGTCATTGACTCTCCTGGAGAGAGACAAGAGGACAATCAGTAAGATGTATATGAACTGAAAGTTCCAGAGACCACTTGCCAATAAACTCCTTAGTACCCAGCAGACAAGCAAGCTAAAGAGTAGAAGTATCTGAAACTGATGCCCATGAAGAACTAAGTTTGGCACTTGACAACAAGAGTAGAAATGAATGTGTCTGAACAATATTCAGAATTGGCACCCTTAGTTCTAACTGCCCATGTGCAGTTATAGCAACTGTGTGGGATACAACAAATGTATCTTAATCTGGGTCCCCAGACACAAACTCCAACAAGGATCTGAGTGCAAGCAGTTCATTTGTGAGTAAAATATCCATAGAGGAATGAGAAGCAAGTATGGAAAGCCAATATTGTCAACAAATTTATTGCTATGGTGTGGTGATATTGTGTTCCCCAAAATGTTGTGCACCCTAATAAATTTATCTGGAGTCAGAGAACAACAGAACAGCCACTAGATTTGGAGGCCAGAAAAGGTGGCGCACACACACCTTTAATCCTAGCATTCCAAAAGCAGAGATCCATTTGGATCTCCGTGAGTTCAAAGCCACACTGGAAACAGTCAGGCATGGTAACATATGCCTTTAAATCCCAGGAAGTGATGGCAGGAAGCAGAAAGGTATATAAGGCGTGAAAACCAGGAACTAGAGCCCTTTAAGCTTTTAGGCTTCTGAGCAGCAGTTCAGCTGAGATCCATTTGGATGAGGACACAGAGGCTTCCAGTCTGAGAAAATAGGATCAGCTGAGGAATTGGCAAGGCGAGGTTAGCCATGGCTGGTTCTGTTTCTCTAATCTTTCAGCATTCACCCCAATACCTGGTCCCAGGTTTGTTTCATTAATAAGACCTTTTAAGATTCATGTTACACTATGGGTACTGGTGCTCAATTCTACAAGGCAACTCTAGGAATCAGTATAGAAAACTGGAAGTCAACATGTGCTGAAGCTGGAGCAATTATTCTCCATCCCCAGGCCAATCAGCCATTGAGGGCTGCTTCTGAGAACTCATTTCTGATACTTAAACCCTGAGTTGTTCTTTTCAAGTGTGTGCTACATCCAAAAACGAGCCTCCAGTCCCAGAGTTCGCAGATGTTCACAGTATGTGCTCTCTGGCATGCAGCAGTAAGTGCTTCGGGTATGTAAAGAAGACACCAAAAGCATATGCTACCATCTGCAACCCGAAGAGGGCAGGACAATTAAAAGTTCTGATGAAGGTCTGGGTTACTGTGCCAGCTTAATTCCTAACCAAGATATGGAAGTTCAGAATGGGTGATGCTAAAGGCAGATGGAGACTCTAAGTACACCATCAGAAGCAGCTACAGTACCTGGAATACCACACTCTATGTCCATCCAGCTGGGAGTATTCATCTCCTCTCCACGAAGGGATTGGTGCACTTAGTTCATAAGCATTGAGTCAAACTTAAAATAAGTGAAGATCATAATTAGATCAGATGGCTGCTCAAGGAGACTGTGCCTATATACATTCTTTCCTTGTTACAACCTAACAGAAGAAAGGCTATATCTTGGCTCCATGGTTCAGGGGGTAGAGTTTATCATAACCAGGGAGGCATGGAGACTGGGGCAGCTCCATCTGTAGTGGGAGAAACTTACAGCATAGCCTGTTCACATCCACACCTGGGCCAGACTAACTGGGTCAGTCTATAACCCTCAAATCCCACCCCTATGAGTCTACGGCCACCAATCAGAACCCATGTTTGAGATGTTCCACAACCTCCTGAAACAGAACTAGCAACTGGCAAGCAAGTACTCAAATACATGAGCCTATGGGGCATTCCACATTCATCCCATAACTGTGAATCTGATTAAACCTGTTTGTATCTTCTAGATCCCCTTGTCAGCTTCCTGGACCATGTTCACAGCCCTAAGGCTGTGACTAGTACTTGCCCAGTATATATATGGACCTTCCCTTTTCCATTATCACATAGCCCAGACCAGCAACCACACATGTATATCTTCTGGCTTCTTTTCCACTTCCAGATTCAAATGATGATTCTGGCATCCCAAACAGCTGCTGGTGATAGCCAGACGATGGAACCCAGATGTATGATAAAGCTTCCTGTCCAAGGACAAAGTTTGACTAACAAGAAGTAGGAGGAACCAGGTGGATAGATCTGTGTCCCTTCCTCTCTCCTTGTCATGTCTCTGGTTCTGGTTCTATCCAGACTCATGGAGATGTCCTGCATCCTGAACACCTGCTAGAGCTTTTCAACCTCTTGACATGCAAGCAAGGCCAGGGGATGAGCTTTGTCTTGGGGTCTGTATTTTAGAAAGTCTCACAGAAGATTTAACACTTAACAATGATGAATCTAAACATCACACTCAACTCAAATTTTTCCAATCACTCAGGTACTGTGCATTCTAGCCTCAGCTCTTCATGGAACATGGGCTATGGATGAAGAATTCTCAAAAGATCCTCTGCTTCCCACCTCTCCTAGATATGAGGAGGTGAGGCGTCTCAACTGTCTGTTCCCACTACCATAGAATCACTCACCATCAAGCCTTCCTCACTGTGAGGGACTGTAGCCCTCACACTGTGAGTCAAAATACTTGCCCATATACATCCCCCCAAAAGAGAGTTCTCAAGAGAATTTGTAAATGACTGTTCCAAGACTGAGAATATGAAGGTCTCAGTCAGTAGAAGGAACATATCCATTCTCTAATCAGACCTCCTACTGAGCTGTTTCCTTTCCTAAGCATCCTTCAGGCTGCAACACATGCACACTCTCAGGGAATGCTAACCATCCAGCCCTGCAGACTCCAGGGAACTGTGCCTTCTTGACATTCTGGTCTCTGCTGGCTCCTCTTATTATTGTCTGCTCACCCATGCTTTTATTTTATAGTCAGCATTTTAAGTATTTTGTACTGGGTTTTCTTGGGACATTTTGTCCACAATATTGCCAGAGAAAAAATTGGAGAACATTTGCTTTTACTTTAAAAAAATGTTAAATTTATAGAAAAGTTGAGAAAATAATACAAAGAACTCTCCCAACTATTCCAGATAAATTGCTAAGCATGATGCCCAGGAACTACCTACCTCTGCATATCTCCATGTTTCCTGTCAAAATAATAATTCTAGAAAAATCTCATATGACCATCAAAATCAATAAATTAACACAGATTTTCTAATCTACATACTTACTTCAGCTTTGCTATCTGTCCCAATGTCCTTCATAACAAAAAGACACAATTCAAAATGATGTGTTTATCTTGTCAGCAAAGGCTGTCATGAGTCAGCTAAAGCATGGCTGACACAGACATCTGTGCAACTATGAGTCAGCACAAAATGGCTGACATGGGATGTCTGGGTACCCCCAAAGTAAACCATGATATAATCTGTTAAATAACTACTTTTAGCAGAGTTTCCTTTTGTGTGATTCTGTATAAACATGGGCTTGAGGTCAGAGCCTCTGCCTTGTCTTTTTCTGTAGGTCTGTGTTCCTACCCTTCTGAGGTCTGTTGTGTGTCCTTCATGCCTGCTGGCAACTACCAGCCTACCAATCCTTCCTCAGGAGTGAATAAAGTATGTCTTATCAGTCTGTGACCCCTTGAATTCTCTTCAACCTTCCAGCTTCCTGTGAACCTCTTCCTTTGCTGGCATCATCAGAACATGGACCTAACAGTCTTTCTGTTCTCTTTCAGTCTAAAACGGTTCTCTGCCTTGCCTTGCCTTGGCCATTACAAGCTGGACAATGCCAAAGATTAAAGGCTATTTTGGAATGTTCTTCTTAGTTCCAGAGGACCTGAGTTTGGTTCCCAGAACCCAAATCTGGGGGTTCAAAATTTTGTGTAACTCATTTCCAGAAAGATACAACGCCTCTAGTTTCTGTGGACACTCACATGCACCTACCACACAGAGACACATACATTAAAAATGAGTCTTTAAAAAAGAAGTATACCAAGGTACTCACTTGTGTCCATGCTTGCCTTAACCAACTTGACTTCTCATACACCATGCTGGACAGCTCTCCCATGCACATGTCCTCCACCTACTCTTGATCTGGCCTGTGCTAGGCTCACTTCTGCATGGAATGAGTTTCTCGAAGTGCTAGGACTCCATCACCCCACCAGAGACCACCATGGCTAGCACCTGTCCATCCCATGATTGCCTATCAAAAAACCTAATAGCTGTAGAATTAAATGATCCAGGAAGAAAAGTAAAAAGAAGGGCCTGAGATATTTAACATACCTGCTAACAATCCAAAGTCAACTAATAGTCACACCTTCATTTTAGTCATTTTGGGTACTTCAAAGTGCCAACACCTTCCACTACTCTATGCACTGTTGGTGCATAAAACACAACTCTCACCTTGAAAGGAATAGAGAACAAGTATATCCTGAAATCAGGCATGAGGGAGCACAGCCCAGAAAAACTAAATAACATCTTCCAACATGGTAACAGTTTCATCAGGTTTTTAAAGCAAGAGAACAAAGAAAATCATAAATCAAGGTACTTCAAATACATTGAAGGGGATTATTAAGCAGGCAGCTTACAGGAAAGTGGGGAACCCTCTACCATGGGCCTCTGATTCTACTTAATGATGTTCTTAGCATTGAGGTCAGTGGAAGTTAAGAATCTGTTCAAGCACCCCAAAAACATTGTACCTACTGATCACAGGGCTAGGAGGCCACACACAGAGGTGTCCCGTGAATGACTGTTTAAGGTGATCATACATCCCAAGGTAGTTTGGACCTGGACCTACACACTGCAAGCTTCCCGGTCTCATTAGCACTAATGCTAACCCATGACTGAGCCTCTGCAGAGTGTCTACAATAGCACAGTTGTTCTCTGGGAACTTCAGTGAGCAGCGTCCACCCCAGAATCCCAACCCATACCAATGCCAGTCGCTTTCTGCTCTTTCTCCCCTTTTCACAATTTATTCACCACACTCACTGCTCCTTCAGTCTTGGTTTATACTGATCAGTTATTGCTCCTCCCCATAGGTCCTTAGGGAGTGGCGCTTTTAGGAGGTATGTAGCCTTGTTAGAGTAGGTGTGACTTGGCTGGAGGAAGTATGTCACTAAGGGGTTGGTTTTGAGGTCTCAGAAGCTCCAGTCAGGCCCAGTGTCTTGACTTGAACATTCTTCCAGACACACAGCTTTAACCACTAACATTCTTATTTGACACTCAGACTCTGTGCACTGTTTCCAATTTCATTTGTGCCCCAGATTCTAGTTTGACCTTACTCCAAGTAATTACATCATACCCATTTGCTCTAGTAGATTCGTTCTAACTGGTTCCACTGATGACCCTGAAATGTCTTGTGACCACAAAGGACCCTGTGTTATGCCAGTTGTCTCCATCTCCTCCAATTCTACTGCAATGGCTTCCAAAGTGATGTTCCAGCTCTCCTAATTTAGCTCCTCCTCCCTGCTGCAGACACTTCTCCAACAGCTCTCTGATGGCCTCTCTGCGGTACTGAAATATTAAGCCAAGGATAAGACCTATCAGTCACTAATCTACTCTTTTGTATTCTTTGTATTGTTTCCTATAAGTAAGTCCTGCTTTCTAACCTAGTGATTTGTTTCTGCTAAGAGCCCAAGGGAGGCAGAATGTGGTGGTACAGCCCTGTAATCCCAACACTCAGGAGGCAGAAGCAGGAGGATCACTGAAAATATGCAGCCAACATAGACTTTATAGGAAGCTGCTGGCCAGACAGGGCACATAATAAGGCCCTGTCTCTAAAAGAAGATACATAAATAAGCCAGATTGTAACTATTTAGACTTTGTGCCTCTGTAGATTCTACTACTCATCACTGTACCCAGAAGTCATTGACACCACAGAAACAAATGCATCTGAGTGTGTTCAGTTACAAATGCAGCTGGCTGACTCTATGGTACACTAACTGTGGTGGTTTAGATAAAAATGGCCCCCATAGGCCCATAGGGAGCCGCACTATTAGGAGTTATGGCCTTGTTGGAGTAGGTGTGATGTTGTTGGAGGAAGTGTGTCATTAGGGGATGGGCTTTGAGGTCTCAGAAGCTCAAGTCAGGCCCAGTGTCTCACTGTCACTTCCTGCTGCCTATGGATCCAGATGTAGAACTCTCAGCTACCTATCCAGCACCACATCAGCCTGTGCACCGCCATGCTTTATGCCATGATGATAATGGACTACACCTCTGAACTGTAAGCCAGTGCCAATTAAATGTTTTCCTTTATAAGAATTGCCTTGGCAAGACAGTTGTTTAGTTTGAACTGTCTAGGAGGGTCCCCTGGCAGTGGGATAGGGATCCATCCATGGTGCATGAGATGGCTTTTTGGAGCCCAGTGCCTATGGTGGGACACCTTGCACAGTCTTGGTGCAGGGGTAGGGGCTTCGACCTGCCTCAACTGAATGTACCGGGCTCTGCTGACTCCCCATGGGAGGCCTTGCCTTAGAGGAGGTGGGAATAGGGGGTGGGTTGTGTGGGGAAGGCTAGCAGGGGCAGGAGGAGGGAGGAGAGGAGGATCTATGGTTGGTATGTAAAATGAATAGAAAATCTCTTAATAATAAAATAAAGGAAAAAGAAAAACAAAGAGTTGCCGTGGTCATAGTGTCTCTTCACAGCAACAGAAACCCTAACAAAGACAGTGACCTCTGATCTGCAGGCTACATAGCTATGGCTTTCCTTTATCTTGTGCAGAACGTTTCATAATGTTGGGCATCACTGTGCATTAGCATTAACATTCCAGGGAAGAGTTCCTGTCTGTTCTAGCTCTAGCCAAATGCCTAGTCCAATTTAATTTTAAATTCCCATGCCCAATTCATTAGCATTTCAGGAGTTACTATGATTACTCTAAAGTCTAGGAGCTGTTCCCTTGTCCTCAGCTCTTAACATTAATTAGACATTTCAAGGTGCTTCTTAATGTATTAATTCATTTGGCTCAGTACAATATTTTTCAGAGAAGGAACCTGAGTGCACAAAAGCACAAATGGCCAGGCACAGAGGAGAGAAGCCATCTATTCCATTGCACTAGAACAACCATCATACTACTTTAGCCTCTTAACTCCTGGAAGGATCCTTTTTTCCTGTCTATATGTATCAGCTTGCATCTTTTCCTTCCTGCCTTAAAACCATCACTTTTAGAACATGTGGGAAATAATTAAATGGACATGTAAGTATCTAAAATCATGGAAATAATCATACTTAGGTGTGTATTTTCTACTATAAGTAAGTATATTTGCACTTTGGTTTTGTTTAAATCAGGTAGACGCTCACTCTGAGTCAGGCTACACAATTCTGAGACCCTATAACCATCAGGATCCTGCAACTACAGATCTAAAAGCAAATTTAACCAACGATCTTCTAAAATTGACAAGCAACAATTCCTGAGACAGCACCCTTAAACAGACATAACTGTCTCTACATCAGTAGCTAATGAGTATCAAATTCCAGGAGCAGCTGAAGGCTGGGGGTGGGGCAGAGAGGAGAGTCTAGGGAAGAAGTGACAGAAGATCAGGCCCCAAATGACATCCTCCAGCTCATTCTGCAGGCCACGCACTCCACCCAGCTACCTGCACTTTCCTGTGCAGTTCCATGAGACTGCCTGAAACGTTCTGAACTTTTTCATAATACCCTGCTATCCTGTTTTTGGTCTTCAGCACCCACCTTTAACTTACAGAGAGTTAAGAGAAAGCCAGTATCCTCTGATGAGAATCCCAAAGGATGATGAGTCAAAAAACATGATAGCACTCTCAAGAAGTCACTGCCGATGTGAGGCCATCCTAACTCTCCCAGCTTCACATCCTTCAAAACAAGGCATCTGGAGAAATTCAGGATAGGAGTCATACATGTTACTCTTACACAAGGACAGTAGGAACTCCTTTTATTTGCACTAAATAATGTAATACTCCAGATAGGAACAAACTTTTGACATAATCTTTCCTGAACATTTACGATCCAGTCTATATAGAGCATCCCTTGCCATCAGTTGGGCGCTATCTTACTTTTCTACTGATGTGATGAACCACCATGACCCAAAACAACTTGAAGAGGAAAGGGTTTATTTCACTCACAGTTTCATATAAACAGTTCATCATCTAGAGCAGTGAGGGCAGGAACTCAGTCAGGGCAGGAACCTGGAGGCAAGAGCTGGTGCAGAAGCCAAAGAGGGGCGCCATTTACTGGTTTGGTTCACATGGGTTTACTCACCCTGCTTTCTTATAGCACCCAAGATCACCAGCCCAGAAGTGGCCCCACCCACATGAGCTGGCCCTCCCCCTTCAATCACTAATTAAGAAGATGCCCTACAGGCTTGCCTACAGCCTGATCTTACCCAGGCACTTCCTCAAACGAGGCTCCCTCCTCTCAGATGACTGTAGCTTTTGTCAAGTTGACGGAAAACTAGCCATCACAGGAGCCAATCAGGAAAAGGAACACAGCTGGTAATTTCACTTCTGGAGGCAGAGGGAGGCTGGATGAAAAGGAAATACTGAGATACCTCAAAAAGCCATTGCTTGAAATAATTCCACCTGTAGAGTTGGGCAAAACAAAGAGGAAAGACTGACATAAATTGAGCCTGAAAGATCAGAAGGGAAGTCTAAAGACCTGACTCAAATCTCTGAGAAGGGATTCTCCCCCACTATTTTCTATGTTGAGGACAGAAGATAAAAACTGAGCTGAGGTGCCACCCCAGGTCAATGGTGAGGTACCTTCAAAGAGGATGCTTTTTCTACCCTGTGTTCTAGTTTGCTTTCCTGTTGCTATTATAAAACACTGGCCCAAAACAACTCAGGAAGGAAAAGGTTTATTTGGCTTACAGGTACAGTCCACCATGAAGGAAACCAAAGCAGGAATTGAAGCAGAGGCCATAGAGAAGTGCTGTTTACTAGCCTGCTAAGCTACTTTTCTTAAAGAGCCCAGTCTTCCTGCCTAAGGATAGTACTGCCCACAGTGGCCTTGGCCCACCTACATCAATTAGCAATCAAGAAAATGCCCTGTGGTCATGCCCACAGGCCAGTCTGATGGAGCCAAGTCCTCAATTGAGGCTCCCTCCTCTCGATGACTCTGGTTTATGTCAAGTTGACAAAGACTAAGCAGAACATGAACCTAATCCAGTCAATTCTAGAGTCCTGTCAGTTGAACCCAACACGTAACCTGTTGCCATATAGAAGCAGAGGATGAAGACTGAAGAAAACTGCATAAAAGTTCAGGGAAATTTGCATAGTTGCAGAATCAATAGGACTTTTCTTTTTAAAATGTTACCAACAAAACAAATTTAAATCTCTAAAAAAAAAAAACTCAGGTCAGGATCCATTTTTAGATAAAACAAAAATCTCTTCTTAAGGGGTGTCCCAGCAGTGATAGAAAGTAAACATAATGACCACACACACACACACACACACACACACAAACTGATGTCTGACCGGCCCAACTGTGAACCTCTACCGTCTTTTTCTTATTTCATTCGGGAAGCTGCCTGTCTTCTGTTCTCCATACAGTGGCAGATGGGTTTTCACTACAGCATATTTTATCCCTGATGTTTAGAAGGCATTAGATGTTCCATAAACAAAAATCAGAATGAGAATGAGAGCTTCTGGGGCTGTGCCGGCTAAGGGCAGGACCTCTTGAGCATAAATGTGCACAGGCTGGAGAGCTGAACATTCTATTCTTCTCACTCAAGAAGAAAACAGAAGCAAAGATGAAAAGAACAAAACATCCAGTAAGTTCTTGTCCAAAATTAAAATCTATCCCTAGTTTCCTGAATATACAAATTATTTATGACATGAATCCAACAGGAAAAGTAACTTTTACTTGAAAAAAAAAGACACTGGATCCACTGTGTCTTCTAACTTTTGACAAAACTAACCTGCATAAATCTTGCCAAGACTAAAGACAAGTTAACAAACAAAAGGAATCAAGCAAATAATCAAAACATGTAGACTAGTACAACATTTTATTACAATGGAAAAGGAATATTCTTTTGAACAGTTAGAGAAAGAATTGAACATTATATTCTATAGGAAACACAACATTTTTGTTGTGGCAAAATATACAAAATATGTCATTTTAGTCAAGGACCTTGTCTTAGTTATGGTCTCTACTGTTGTGAAGAGACACCATGATCACAGCAACTCTTACAAAGGAAAATATTTAACTGGAGCTGGCTTACAGTTCAGAGGTTTAGTCCATTATCATCATGATGGGAAACATGGCCATACACAGGCAGACATGGTGCTGAGAAGTAGCTAAGAGTTCTACATCTGGATCTACAGGCAGCAGGAAGTGACAGTGAGACACTGGACCTGACTTGAACTTTTGAGGACCTCAAAGCCAACCTCTTAGTGACACACTTTCTCCAACAAAGTCACACCTACTCCAACAAGGCTATACCTCGTAAAAGTGCCACTCCCTATGGATTTATGGGGGCCATTTTTATTCAAACCACCACAGACCTCGAGCACATTTTTACATTATTGTACATCCCAGAATTAAGTTTTTAAGTCATTTACCATATTAGCACAAAATACAAAGAGTTAGCTTTGGCAGGGCAAAAAAGGGGGCCAAGAAGCTAAGAGAAGAAATGAGAACAGATTGAAATAAAGGTATTAAAAAAGAAAAGGAAAAAATATTAAAACACAGTGTAACTTAATAAATTCACATTAAAAATCATATTAGAGGCTATAAAAAGACAACTGTTGGAAACACATTCAGCACTGTGAAGAACACATTTAATAAAGTCCCCCAGAGAAAAATGGAAAGATGTGAGAAATAGAATGATGGAGAGAGAACAGAAATAAAGAAAGTTGACTGGTCTTTGCACATCAGGATAGCCCTGTCTCCATAGGAATGATTGGTTCCTAATGGTCATGTGACTTACAATTAACCAATCGGAATGACATATGTAACTTTTATTCAACAAATGGCTGGGGGAGGCAGAACAAGTATCCACATAGTTTGTCCTAGGAGAAAAAATAAATAGGTTAACTGGAAAGTAGACGTGCAAAAGCAGTGAGCAGGGCCTGGGAAGTGGAAAGGCTGCAGAGGTAGATGGGAGAAAGCAAGGACAAAAGAGGGAACAGGATCTGTGTGTAGTTGGTTGTTTTTTGGCTCTTTAGCTCTTTTATTCTTTCAGCTCTTTGGGGGGCCTGCCACCCAGCTCCCAAATAAATCACACACAGAGGCATATTCTTAATTATAAATGCCAGGCCTTAGCTTGGCTTGTTTCTTGCCAGTTTTTCTAAACTTAAAGTATCCTGTCTACCTTTTGCCTCAGGGCTTTTACTTTTTCTTACTTCTGTATATCTGGCTTTCACTCTTACTCTGTGACTGGCTGGGTGGCTGGGTGGCTGGGTGGCTGGCCCCTAGCATCCTCCTCACCTTGTTCTCTTGCTCTTTCTTCTCTTCCTCCCAGATTTCTCTTTCTATTTAGTCTCTCTGCCTGCCAGCCCTGCCTATCCTTTCTGCTGCCTTGCTATTGACTGTTCAGCTCTTTATTAGACCATCAGGTGTTTTAGACAGGCGCAGTAACACAGCTTCACAGAGTTAAACAAATGCAACATAAAAGAATGCAAAACATCTTTGCATCATTAAAACAAATGTTCCACAGCAGAAACAAATGTAACACATCTTAAAATAATATTCTACATCTGTGCACACTGCATGCACGTGTGGGAACACCACACAGCCTTCTTTAATTTGTGCAGTTGATACGTGTCAAGGATACTGAGTGAGATTTGTTTTCAAATGTAAGAACAAATATTCTGCTCCTGCTTGTTCTGTTTAAGGAAGCTTGTAGTCCTAGCAGCTACTGGCCCGTGGATCACTTAAACGAAGGCCCATATCCTGGAAAAGAAGCAATGAGATGACTGGGGAAGACAGAGCACAAAGACCTGGAACCCTGATGACATCCTGAAGCAGATGTTGCCATGGGGCAGAGGAACATGCAGCACAGCAGACACTTCTTTGCAGTCTGACATGCATCCCTCTAGGGTTTTAGGGCTTCTATGAGCAGAGAGCTAAAGCATTGCCATCCTTCAGGAGACTCATAAAAGCTGGAGCCTGAGTGGATATCACAGAACGGAAAAGGAGTGGCAGCAGTGTGCGGAGTCCAGCCTAGGAGTTTCCTATGGGCCTGCAGACATCTGGAAAGCTAGAAGGCTTGAGCTTTCTTGAAGTTACCTTCCAAAAGCAGAGTGCTTTTCTGGGGTGAGAAACGTAATAGAAAGGAGGGCACTCAGGGAAGGAGGCTGCAGCTGACCCCGGAACTGTGGCATTGTAATGGTTTGCCTTTTGGTTTGCATCATTAAAACAAATGTTCCACAGCATAAACAAATGTAACACATCTTAAAATAGTATTTTATGATCTATACATGTTGACCAGGTACTTATTACATGCCATTCTAAATGTTTCTGTGAAGGTGATTTTAAATGATCTGTTTTAAGCCAGGGGCTGTTATATTTAACAATGAAACATTGTAGACATCTCCATTAAAACAAGAAGCAAGCCGCACAACTCTATGTATCATCACCATTACTAACATTACTCTTCAGGAAGTATAAACAATAGGGGGAACAGAACCAAGAGGAATAAATCTTAGAACAAAAGAATCCTTCTTTGCAGGGTAGAATTGCAAATATGGCTAAAGGCTCTAAGAAGGTCAACTGAAATCAACTGAACTTTAAACATATAGAACTCTGCCACCTTTACACATGCCACTAATACCCAGTGCAAAGCAAAATGGAAGAAAACAAACCTTCGTAGTCACAGTTACAAAAAAATGATGAACTGCCTAAGAATCCAGGGGTTTTTGTTTTTAATGTAAGACATGAAAAAGCTAAACTTCACTGACAGACTTTGTTGAAACAAAAATAAGATGGAAAAAAAGTTCCTCGACATGTTAATGAGCCAAACATCTCATCAGCCATTAAAGAGAAAAGGCAAACTCCTGGAAACATGGTTGAAAGTACAGCTCATTAATATTCAAAGATATGTAGACAGGAGTCAAAACGGCACGTTTTCACCTGTCAACAGCAGGAAGGCTTTGTTCCTGCCATTCATTCTGTTCAGGGGCTATAGTCAATACCGGTGAGAGTGGGGGTAAAAACAGACACTTGGTTAGGGACCTTCACACACTCCTCATTCAAGCATAACCGTATTCAATATTTCTGAAATATAATTTATATAAAATTGTTTAAGTTACAATATACATTTTTACACCAATGAAGTTGGGTTTTAGCTCCGAGACATTGTCATAGCAACTTCTTAGCAAATGGAAGGGAAGGTCTAGACCTCCAACACTGGAAAAAGCTTAGCATACTACAGTATTATAAGGCAAAATATTACTCAGCCATTAAAAGTGGTGTTATAAAGAATTTTGAATTTCATAGATAACTACTAATATATGGTTATGGAACAGTCAAGACATAAAAACTATATTAAAATTAAATTTGACAAGGTTTTTTTGCTTGTTTGTTTGCTTGCTTGCTTGTTTTGAGATAGGACCTCACTATTTACTGATCTGTAACTCACTATGTAGACCAAGCTAGAGATTTGCCTGTGTCTGCCTCCAGAGTGCTGGGATTAAAGGCATGCACCACTACATCCCGCCTTTTTTAAAGTGAGAATAAATTTAGATAACCAAGTTTTCTGAACACTAGCAGTCCCTTGATGCTGGGTTTCTTTCCTTTTTGTTTTGCTTTTCTTTGCTTTTTGCTATTAAGAAATTTAGAACACTGTGAGCTAGAACAATGGCTCAGAGGTTAAGAGCACTGGTTCCTCTTCCACGAGACCCAGGTTCTGTTCCAAGCACCCACATAATCAGCTGAAACTCAAGTTCCAGGGCGTCTGACACCCTTTTCTGACCTCTAGAGGCACCAGGCATGCACATGGTACAGAGACACCCAGGCAAAACACTCACACATATAAACTAAAATAATCTTTAAAAAAAATAAAGAATTTAAGAACACAAATTATTGCTTAAAATGAAAAACATAGAGCAAGTATTTATAACCTTGGTTTGTTGATGAATAAACCGTAGAGTGTCTCCCTTAATATTGTGGGGTGCGCGTGCACGTGCACACACACACACACACACACACACACACACAAACACACACATACACACACAAAAAAAAACTAACTGCCTAAGTTATGTTATCATGATGTTTCAAAGGTTTAGTTATGCCAGAACTTTAAAGCTCACTGACTGAAAGCTTTCAGGAAAGGATTTAGAAGAACCACAGATAAACCCATTCTCACATCTTTAAATTAAAAAGATTATGACATTTTAAACATGACTATTTAAACAAAACTTCTGGGGTCTGGGAAGATGGTTCAGTGGGTAAAGTATGTTTCACACACGCTTGAGGAATTGAAATCCCCACATGAAGCTGGAATTACACCCTATCTGTGATCCCAGCACTCCTATGGGGAGATGGAGGAAGAAGCAAGGCAATCTCCAGAAGCCCCCAAGTCAACTAAGCTAGCTAGCCTGGGGTACATAGCTAGCCTGGGGTACATAGCTAGCCTGGGGTACATAGCAACAAAGGAAGAAGGAGCCTCAAACAAAGTAGAATATGGGGACCAACACCCCAGATTGTCTTCTCAACTCCACATGACATGGCACACACACACTCACATACACAAACATGCACACCCACATGCACACACACACACACACACACACACACAAATAACTTACACAGAAACAGCAAACTAAGAAAGCTGTGCTACATGTGCACATGATAGATTGTTTCTATCTGCGTGTGTACTGTGTATGTATATAAGTGGGTAGATATTTGCTTTATTATTTTATTTGTGCCTCACTTAGCTAAAACCGTTAAGGTGCTTACCAACACACACAGGATCTAGCGTCACAAGATGAGGTGTAAGAGAAGCAGGTGAGTCAACAGGCACAGCGGCTAAAATTAGATGGAAAGGGTAAGGTGAAGCCAGAGTAAGGTCGGCACGCAGCCCAGGCCCACGGTTTCAGTTTCCTTGTGAGTTTCACTAGGTGGTGAGCAACGCATGATACCTGGTGCAGAGGAGACAAAAAGAAGCAGTTGCTTGAGAGAGCCCAGCTTCTGCCACTTCGGACATCAAAGGAAGGTTCTCCCATGGGTCCTCAGAAGGAGGATAATCTGTAACATAATGAATGTCCCCACAGATAAACAATACTAGGTATCCAGTCCATTGAAAGCTGTGACCCTGTGACACTCTGTCCCCCCACCATTGATTTGTCCTATAACATCTACTATTGATTCACAGCTTACCGTTTTAAATCTGTCTTCATGCTAATAGCTTAAACACAAATCCAATGAAGGCAGAAGTTTTCCTGTCTTGATTATTTATCTGGACTCCCAGTGCATAGAAGAGTATCTGGCATGTAGAAGTGTTTAAATACATATTTATTCAGGACTAGGGAAATGGCCTAGTCAGTCAAGAGACTATAGCATAACCGTAAGGACTTGAGTTCAAATCCCAGACACCCCCATAAAGAGCTGTGCACTGCAGCATACCTCTGTAACCCAGCTCAGGATGGTGGGAAGAGAAGAGGATCCCTGGAGCTCAGTAGCCAAATGGTGTCGCCAAAGAGATGAGGTCCAGGCTCAGTAAGACACCCTGTCTTGAAAACTAAAGTGGAGCACAGTGGAGAAAAACATTCAGAGTCAACCTCTGGCCTCCACACAAACATACACAAACTTAGAAACACATGTGCACAGAAGTACTCAAAGAAACACACACACATACATACACACACATATATATAATCAGTCAATGGATTCATGAATTGTCATCAGCTTTATGATTGTTATGAACATGTCTTTACGTTTGGCAGGATTCCTAGAACTCTTCCGTAATTATGCAGAATTGTTCAAGGTAAACCAAAGGATAAAATTAAAACATCATTTATTGGAAGCAATTCTATAAAAATCAAAACAAGGTGGGCTAGAAATGCAGCTGTAGGTCAGGCAGGGAATGTCCACCCTAACATCCAAAGCAACCAATTAGCTCCCTGCTTTGGCCCATCCTTCATAAACATCCTTCATTAACAGACTCAATTGTTCTGATGAAACAGCAGATCTGGGTTGCATTCACTCCAAAGCTGCCAGAGAACAAGCATGTGATGCTCCCATGAGTTCACAGCTGTATAATATCATGTATCAAAATCAGTTGTCAATTGAAGTCAGTCCTGCTTGCTCATAGTAAAGCAATACATTGAGCATAAAAGAGAATGTCCCCCAGTCCCTTGGGCAATGAGGAAGGGCATGCCATTTGTCTAACTCATCTTCAAGCAGTATTATTCCTTGACTACAGCAAGAGAGAGGACCTACCCAAGAAACATCCTTGTTTTAATTTTACCAAATAGCGTTCAGATCCTAAAAGCCCATTCACATCAATCAGACTCTCACAGTGACGACTAAAGACAATGCCAAGTGGGAAGTACCACATGCCTGTGTTGGAAACTGTGGTATCCAGCACACATCCCCGTCAAACCTGAAGGACAGATGTCCCTCCTACTGGCTACCTACCTGCAGCTCTCTTCTGCCAGCCTCTTTGGGATTCACCTCTGCTGAGAAGAGTTAACGGAACCAGATTATGTTCCTTCCTGGGTATAGGAACACCAGGCACAATACAGAACATCTAGTTAAATTTGAGTTTCAGATTAGCAACAAATTGTGTTAGTATAAATAAATATATCCCTAATATGGTGTAGGGTAAACACACACACACACACACACACACACACACACACACACACACACAATCATCCACTGTCTATCTGGTTCAAATTTAACATATTGTGCCTTTGCATTTGCTGAATAGCCATCTTAGCTAGCCCATACAACCTGCTGTACTGTGATGAGTAAAGAGGCAGATAGCTCGCCCAGTGTGGAAGAACCCTGAGAGATCATCCTCATCTCAGATCCCCTTGAGTCACCTGAGGTTTTCCCTGAGCCTCTATCACAGCCCAGTTTATTGCTCTGACCAGTTAATTCAAAAGAGCATCCTTTGAAGGCTAATGTTCCCTAGAGCCTGCTTCCCTGGAAAGACAAGCTGGGGCAGAGAAGGTAAAGGGAGGGTTTTGTTTTGTTTTGTTTTGTTTTACTGTTAAAGGGATGGGGTGTAGGCACTAGTAGAAGAAAGGGACTCACTTGCTGACTGAGTCTAGACAGCTCTAGACAATGCTGTTGGGACAGGTATGTGATGGACAGGGAAGATTTGGACATGCAGAGATGGCTTCCCTGAGGAGTCCTACAGGGCTACTAGTGTGAGGGTCGCTGAATGATCTGGCTCATACTATAAGGTGAGTGGCAAAGGAAATCGGAGCTCACTAGAGAGAAAGCATCAAATCAAGTTGTGGGGAGAATGCACATGTTAGAGTCCGATGCTGCCAGAGACGCTTGTCCATCTAACACCCTTTGGGCTACAGTTTAGAAGGAAATGTCTAGCCATTTGTCATCCTTTATGGTAGGAGAAAGATTGAAGATAGTTAATAGGGAGTATATTAGTCCTGTCTTAGAGTGGAGCTTCCTCAGTCCTTCTTCCTGTTTTCCTTTGGGAGCATAGGAGGGTAAGCTCCTAGAATCTGTGGCTATAGGAGTTCCCGGGGGGGGGGTCTTATTTTAAATATAGACACAAACAATCTCTTCCATTTTATGATTTATTGATTGTTGGTTTAAAAGAATGATTTTTCTTAAAAACAATTCACATAATTAACTCCCAGGAAGATGTTCTATGGAGTTCCTATAGTGCCAATATTTTTTGGAGTGAGCCATTAGCCCAGAGGGGCCTTCTTTATCCCAGCTGAAGTACAGCCAGTATAGCCTTTAAGGAAACTATTTCTCTTTTCTCCATGTCAGCCTCTCTTGGACCCAGAACTGCCCCCTCGGGGGCGGGGGGGGGGGGGACTTTCTCTTAGCTAGAAGATTCTACTTACGTAAGGGGAAGAAGCATGGCACTATTATTTCAAGGCATCTTCAATTTCCATTCCCAGTACACTCCAGTTCTAGGCTTGTTTCGTAGGTGTATCATTCCTGAGGTTAATGTGATTGTCTTTTGTGTCATGGTTTCCCTAGCAACGCTTGGTAACTAAAGTCAAAGTTATATTTAAAAATATCAGGTTAGATCCTGAAATGGATCAAAAAATTCATAATCAAAATGGTATTACTATACCATCTCTTAGACTACTCACTTTCCCTCTGTGTTCTCATATGAACAAACCCACATGGAAATCAGCTCCCCCTCTGCTCCTTCAGCTGGTTGCTGAAGTTGAACCTTCCTCTAGGGTGATAGTTGTCCAAATCAAAATGGAGTGACTTATGCCAGACTCTAAGGAAGGAAGTGGGGAAGAGAGGAAGAGGGAGGAACAAGAAGAAGAGGGAGGAAGAAGAGGAGGAAGGGAAGGAGAAGAAGCTGTAGTTGTGGTTGTCATGGAGGAGGAATCTTATGTACAGCCTTATACAAGTACAGCCTTGAATCACAACCTTACATAGAAAAACAAATGTGTCCATCCTTAGACTGGTACCTGTTCCTGACCCGTTCAGTGGAGGTTTCTGGTTTCAAAGAAACTTATGTAATCTTAATTCTCCCTTTTAAAACATTGATTTTTTTTAATTTCTTTGTTTAACTTCTATGAACACAATCATAAATTACTATAGCAAAACAACACCACTGTAACACTGTTCTTGGATAAATTTATTAACCTGTGGAAAATCACTCTGTTTATCATTTGGTCTGACAGTAGTTATAGAAATACACAATTAAGGGAATTGTGGACTTTCATCATGTAATTCTAAATTTAAGTCAAATATGAAAATCCTGATCATCAATGTCCAGGTTTCATTATGACGCCCTGAATATCCCAACCATTGCTGCCTCTCCATCCACTAGTCCCTTTCCTCCCTTGTCTCTGTTGAATAAACTATCTATTGTATTGGGTTTTTATTGCTCCTGTAATTAATTGTCATCAATTTGATATTTATTATCTCATAGTTCTGCGAGGGGGCTAAAGGTGTAAGGCAAATCTCACTGGATTAACCCAAAGTGTCCTCAGGGTTGTGTTATCTTCTGGAGCTACAGGTTTGTTTCCCTGCCTCCTCCAGCTCTAAAAGCCATCAAAGGCTTTGGTTTGTGCTCCACTTTGCCTGTCTTCAATGATAGACTCTGACCTGTCTATCATCACACCTATTTCTGATCACAACCCAAAGGTTCTCTACTGTGGTTAGATTGTGACTACACTGATAATCTAAAACAGTCTCCCCATTTCAGGATCTTTAACTTAATCACACATGCAAAGTCCCACTACCAAGGAAGGTCCCACAGTCCCAGATTCTAAAGTCTAGGGATGAAGAAGTAGAAGCAATCACTCCCCAGTATACCAAATAGTCTTCCTCATACTGCTGTGAATAATTGAAACAGACTCAAACATATCTAAAGACTTAGAATATATGTATAAATATACCAGATTTTAAAAAAATCACATGCATTCCACACCAAACTTCTCTTCCACATGACTTTGTTCCATGGGATGATACTGGTTATTTGACTGGGATATTTTCTGCCCTTACAGGACCGTGAAACTCCTCCTCAGCATCACCTACGAGGCAAAATAGTGTCTAACAACACAGCAGCTGATCTAACGACCAAGGATCCCTCATGAAAACTACAAGTGTGCATAATTAACCAAATAAACTAATACTTACGGAACATTTTTAAAGATGGAAGACAGAGCACTCTTGAACTAGGCAAACGAACTATGTGGGTAGCTTCCTATGTGCCGGACAATTCTTCAGAATGTTGGAGTGGTTCTAATTTCCAACCCTGGGGTAGGGAAGCTGCTTATTTCTGTGTGAAGTAGGCTTGTGTTGTGAGCTTCTAAACCTCATATTTAGATCCTTACCAAGCTGAAGTGGTAAACACACTCCTTCTGCAGCAGGTGGAAATGAAGAATGCCTTCTGTCTACTCACAGGATAACGAGATGAAGGTGGTCTCCCACTTGGGACATCGTGAGAGTCCTAGAGAACTGAATAGCTAGCATTCAGCAGGAAAAATCATCAATAGCTATTTTCTGATTCCCAGCAAGCTCACTTCCAGGACCACCTGCCTTTTTTACATTCCTTCGAAATTTATATGCAGATTTTCATTCTATATGCAGCTTTTGCACTTAAATAAAAATCAAGATTTATTGGTTCTTCCTTCTTCCATGAAAACTCTCTCCATAATTTACCATTTGATTTTCTAAAAGACTTAAGAAAACAAAACTTTTGGGAACTGAGATTTTTTAAATAAAGTTGTGAGTAGTTGTCTGTGGTCTACATCAGATATCCCTACACACCTCTGATAGTTTGAATGTAATTGGCCCCCATAAGTTCAAAGGAAGTGGCGCTATTAAAAGGTGTGGCTTTGTTGGAGTAGGTATGGCCTTATTGGAGGAAGTGTGTCACTGTGGTGGTGGGCTTTGAGGTCTCATAGATGCTCAAGCCAAGTCCAGTTTCTCAATTCACTTCCTGCTGCCTGCAGAAGATGTAGGACTCTCAGCTCCTTCTCCAGCACCATGTCTGCCTGCATGCTGCCATGTCCCACCATGATCATAATGGACTGAACCTCTAAAACTGTAAGGCACTCAATTAAATGTTTCCTGTATAAGAGTTGCTGTGGTCATAGTATCTCTTCACAGCAATAGAAATCCTAAGACACCACCCCACTTCTACCTCAGGGACTAATAGGAAGCTGATGTCAGCCATGAAAATGAGTAGAAATGAGTCTTAGAGAAGTGCTAGGAAGAGGAAAGTAAGAACATGTCAAAGTAAAGGACTACCCAGAGTTGAAGAGCATGGATATTTCACTCTGAAAACATTAGTGCCAGAGTGGAGCCTGGCATGCACTTATCACTCAACAAATGTTTGCTGGGTAATGAAGCTTCTTGTTTTTCACTAGATAATTCCCTGGAGCTGGAGTTACAAATGGTTGTGAGTTGCCTGGTGTGGGTACTGGGAATCTAACTCTGGAATCTCCACTCTTCACTTTTATGCCATCTCGTCAGCCCCATAAAGATATTTCCTGACATGGTGAAAATATCTGAGGTATCGCTTGCCTTGTTGGAAGTGGTACCTCCAGCAAACCCTTATAAATAGGAAGGGGCTTTTCTGCTCTTGCTTCGATCCTGTGTCTAGTACCCACTTGTACAGACTAATCAGGGTGTGGTGGTCCACAGAACAAAGAAGGTAAAGACAGGAGGAGAGCTCAAGCTGAGCTGCAGATACGTAGAGAGTTCTAGGCAAGCCTAGGCTGCATAAGAGCTTGTCTGAAAACAAAAACAAACCAAAAGACTCTTGTGCAGACTGGATTCTTAGCAGTCATACGGGACCACAAGAGCAAAACACATACCACAAGGATAGTGAGATCTGGAAGTAGCTTTGGTCCCTCGGGATTGCATGAAGTCACGGATCAGTCCTGGGCTGCTGGCTTCTTAACTTCTTTCACAATGGAAGAGAATGATACCTGCATTGTCAGACTCTGGATAGTAAGCATTAAAGTTACATGAAACCAAAGCTAACTCTATCTGGTTTATTTTTATTGAATATATTAACAGAGAGACACACACAACAAGTTAAAAGATATTATTTTCTTCCCTTGAGCTGTTCAGTTAACTTTTCCACTCATCACTTTCCTGACTTTCCTGAACTTAAATGACACAGCTCTGCTCCATTTAAGCAATGTTTACCACAGACTAGCCCCTGAGAAATCATCTTCAACAGCATCATCGAAAGCAATTTTCCAGCATCTGATTTTGGTGTAAATCATTAAGAGTTTTGCTTTGGCATATTGCAATTATAGCTAGGCAGTGCTGCAGCATGGAATTAATCAAGATGTAGTAAACAGGTCAGCTTCAAAGGATTTCTTAGTTTCAGAGGGAGATGGTATGCAGGACAAGCGAGGGCAGGATAATGAACCAGCCTACAAGGAAAAGAGATACCTATCTCCAAGCAGCTGTAATGAACACCTGAAGTACAGGTACCTGAAGCTGGAGAGATGGTCCTGCCCTTAAGAGAGCAGCAGACTGCTCTTACAAAGGACCAGAGTTCAGTCTCAGCACCCGGCAGGTGACTCACAACTATTTGTAACTCTTGTTCCGGGAGGTCTGATGTCCTCTTCAAGCCTCCGTGGGTATTACACTCATGTGCACAAACCCATATTCAGACATATAAATCTACACATAATTAAAAATAAAAATAAATCTTTAAAAAATGTAAATTAAAACCTAAATTAAAGAGAGTAACTCTGCAGGAAAATGAAATCCTTATTATTTGTTTTATAAAATATAAGGATTTTATTTTCCAGGCAAAATAAGCACAAGAGAGAAGGTTTTGTGGTGGAAACTCCATGAAGTATGGAAAAGGAACATGAGACTCCACCCATGCAAAGTGGGGAAGGGTGGAAACGACAGAACATGAGCTACATGGTGGCAGTGGTTAGCCGAGGAGGTGATTAGAGACCCATCCAGCCCCCTCCTTCCTTGGGGATGTGGGTGCCTCAGAAGTTACATCAACATTTGTGAATGACTCTCTCTGGAATCTCTCTTTATTTTTTAATTTACTTTGTTTATTTTACATCCCGACTGAAGTTTCTCGCCCCCCCCCCCCCCCTTCTCCCATTCCCTCCTCCCACCTCCCCTCTGCCCCACCTCCCCTCAATCCACTCCTCCTCTGTTTCTGTTCAGAAAGGGGCAGGCCTCCCATGCATGTCAACAAAGCATGGCATATCAAGTTGCAGTATTAAGGTTGGACAAGGCAATCTAGTATGAGGAATAGGTTCCCAAGAGCCAGCCAAAGCATTAGGGATAGCCCCTGCTCCCATTGTTAGGAGTCCCACAAGTGGACCATGCTCCACAACTGTCACATATATGTAGAGGGCCTAGGTCAGTCCTATGCTGACTCTGTTGTTGGTTCGGACTCTGGGAGTTCCTATGAGCCAGGTTAGTTGTTTCTGTGTTTTCTTGTAATGTCCTTGACCCTTCTGGCTCCTATAATCCTTCCTCCCTCTCTTCAGCAGGATTCCCCAGGCTTAGTCTAATGTTTGGTTGTGGGTCTGTGCATCTATTTCCATCAGCTACTGGATGAAGGCTCTCTGAGGACAATTAGGGTAGTCACCATTCTGACCAAAGGAGATGGCCAGTTTAGGCTACATATCCACTTTTGCTAGGTGTCTTAGCTGGGGTCATCCTTGGTATCACCATTCCTGATCTCACTCTCTGTTACAGAGCTATTATAATAAAGACAACATGGTACTGACATAAAAACAGACAGATGAATCAATGGAATTGAATCAAAGATGAGGATATAAATCCACACGCCTATGGACACCTGATTTTTGACAATGAAGGCCAAATTATACAATGGAAAAAAGAAAGCATCTTCAAGAAATGTTGCTGGCATAACTGGATGTCGGCATGTAGAAGAATTCGAATAGATCCATGTCTATCACCCTGCACAAAACTCAAGCCCAAGTGGATCAAAGACCTCACCATAAATCCAGTTACACTGAACCTGATAGAAGAGAAAGTAGAAAATAGCCTCAAAAACATTGGCACAAGAGACAACTTCCTGAATAGAACACCAGTAGCACAGACACTAAGATCAACAATTAATAAATGGGACCTCATGAAACTCAAAAGCTTCTATAAGGCAAAGGACACTGTAAATAGGACAAAACAGCAGCCTACAGAATGGGAAAAGATCTTCACCAGCCCCACATCCCACAGAAGGCTGGTCTCCAAAATATAAGAAGAACTCAAGAAACTAGACATCAAAAAACAAACAAATAAATGAATGATCCAATTAAGAAATAGGGTACAGACCTAAACAGAGAATTCTCAACCGAGGAATCTCAAATGGCCAAGAATCACTTAAAGAAATGTTCAAACATCCTTAGCCATCAGGGAAATACAAATCAAAATGACTCTGAGATTCCATCTTACGCCTGTCAGAATGGCTGAGATCAAAAGCACAAGCGACAACTTACGCTGATGAGGATATGGAGCAAGGGAAACATCCCTCCATTGCTGGTGGGAGTGCAAACTTGTACACCCACTTTGGAATCTCTTTTTAAAAGAGATGGATGAGGGGTGAGAAGGAAAGCAGCCATTGCCTCCCTCAGGTATCAGTTCACTTGAGCAGATGGCTGGTTCAGGCCATGCTGAAAACCCACCCTGCATTCCCTGTTGGGCTCTTCCTCAAGACCTGCTCAGCAAAAATATCCTAAGAGCCATACTTAAATTATAGTTAGGTATTTTTCGCAGATGTCATTTGATACTAATCACTGAAAGGAGAAGAATTAGTCCTGAAGAATGCCTTTGAAGTCCAAGTACTCAGTGAGGGGTTGCTTTTGTAGGGCATTGAACAAGGCGCGGAAGGTCTGGGCATGTTTGTTGGTGGAAGGTAAGAAGGAAGGGAGGATAAATTAGACAATCCTGCATGAGCTATGACAGAAGCCATAAAAACACAAAGTCTACTCTGAAAAGAGTGGTCTGCTGAGAACAGGTCATTGAGAGGAGAAGGGGACCCAGACAGAAGGGCAGGTGAGGTATGTGTCTGTAGTGTGGAGGACTTTGAGTGCCACATATAGAAGTGTTGTGAGTCAATGGGAAGTCAGTGAACATATCTATGCAAGACAATTGCTCGTGGACTGGAGAGATGGCAAAGAGTTCAGAGCACTTCCTGCTCTTGCAGTGGACCCAGCTCCCAGCATACACATCCATTGGCTCACAACCACCTAACTCCAGTTTCAAGGGGATCTGATGGTCTCTCCTGGCCTCCATGGGCACCTGCATGCATGAGATGCATATGAACTCACTCAGGCACAGACACATATGCATAAATAAATATTTTTCAGATAATTACACACCTTCAGAACTGGCTTTATGCTTTATGGAAACTACTGTGATTGCAGTGTATACAGGCTATCTGAAAATGGGAAAGGCTGACTAAGGAAGATGCTTTGGGGAAAAGTTTATGAAGTGATAAATACTATATCCTCTCTCTCTCTCTCTCTCTCTCTCTCTCTCTCTCTCTCTCTCTCTCACACACACACACACACACACACACTAGTATCTCTAGACCCAAAGCTATTTTGAAAGCTAAGTGTCCTTTCCTTTTGGATTTGGATCATATCAGCCTCTGCTCCTGCATGGCTGCCTAAGCAAAACCTGACTATTTGGGAAAGCCGTGTACACAACACTTAAGGGACCCAGGCCCTTCTGCAGCAGCTGCCCAGCCTCGACACAAAACAAATATGTGTGGCTGTTGACAGAAAGCAATAACCCTCCCTACAGCTGTTGAATAAATTGCCTATTAGCAGTCCCAAACCATAATTCATGTCAGATCATGTAGATTCAACTCTTATGAGTGACGAGAAAAATCTTATCATTAAATGAAGTTCTATACCAAATCCCTAAGCATTTTCTTGTTATTTCCTAAATCTGTTCCTCCCTCCAGCTTCTTCATGAACTTTGTGAGAGCTGGCAGAATCAAAGATAAGCAAAAAGTTCATCCTCTCTGTACAATGCTCCTCTGAGGCAGGGCCCCTTGGGCCCTTCAGATCTATATTTTAGCATCACAATTTAAATGCAGATTTTTAACTCCCATGTTGAGCAGTCAGGAAGGCGTTTCTGACTTGATTAAAATACTGATACACACATTTTATACTTAACATTTTTCTTCTATAACATGGAGCCAGCTAAGTGAGAAGGTAGAGATGTTTTTAATGAACGATCAAGCCATGCATGAAGTCTCAATTTTTATTTTATAGAATAATTGTCTAAATATTAAAGGAATGGAGTTTTGTCAGTTTTATGTGGCATTTTAACTGTGGTTGTTACTGGGGTAAGCCTCCAGGCTGATGGGACGTATGACCACTGGTTCTTAAGTGTGAGAAAAAGGCAGAGCAATGGGGAGACAGGAGATGAAATGGGGTTTTACAGTCCACCTGCTGGCTGTTCTGAACTCAAGACTGACATTTTGAGTCAGTCATTAGGACTGACATCCTAAACATTTTGAGCCTTGATCTCATCGTCTGAAACAGTGAGAATGACCACCATGATGAAATGAGCCATAACTGTGCAAGATCTGAAACAGAAAGAGTCGACACGAGGGCCTTACTTACTCTTGCCCAGTCACACGTAAGTGTGACTGACAAATCACAATCTGGCTCCATAAGCCAATCTACTTGTTTTTTAAAATGAGAAGAATCTAGATTAAATAATTTCATGCAGGTCCCTTCTAGCCTTCAAACCAAATCATCCCTGGTCCTTCTCCATGAGCACTACCACTATCCACTGTGAATCCAGATATGGTCAGGGCTGGCAAACAGCAACAGCAATAGATAGCTGAGTACACGAGCGAGTGTGGAGGCAGAAGCAGCCTGATAGGTTAGATATGATGTTGAGATCATGGAGGAAACAAGCAGAAGTGGGCATTCCTTCTAGTGACACACAGACTTCAATTTAAGGAAAAGAAACACAGGAAGAGGAGAGGAGAGGAGAGGAGAGGAGAGGAGAGGAGAGGAGACAGAGAGTGACAGAGACAGAGACAGAAACAGAGAGAGACAGAGAGACAGACAGAGAGACAGACAGAGAGATAGAGAGAGACAGACAGAGAGACAGAGACAGAGGAAGAGAGAGACAGAGA